>JAYMTF010000246.1:0-43203 GCA_036897485.1 Pelargonium nanum
CACCGGAAAATTTCGCCGGCAACGGAAAAGATGACCCATGATTTGACCACCATAGGCTTAACGCCATTGGTAGTGGCGTTAAGCCCCTTAACGCCACTACCAATGGCGTTAAGCCTATGGTGGTCAAATCAGGAGGGCCATTTTCTTCGTTTTATGCTTTGAAGGGTCATTTGTTTGGTTTTTCTTTCCAATAAGGCCACTTTTCAAATTGACCCGAATCTTGATCCAAGTTATCATTTTCCATCTTCTATGAAATCATTTTAAAATTTTATCTCTTTTGTACAAAAGAAAATATTTATACTTACGTGAACTTTTGTTGTCTAAAATGTTAATTTGATGGCATGTTATCAACAGATATAGCGAGCTTCTTCTTTTTTAATTGACAACGTAGATGTGCAATTAGTTTGTGTGCAAGATAGTTGAAGTTCTGTAGCGGTTGCAAAGAAATAAAAGGTGGCTTGAAAGACGGTAGTTCGATTACAGCCATCGAATCAATCTTCAAATTCACTGTCATATCATATGGCAAATTTGATTGTGGCGAGGGAAGGAAACCAAAACATCCTCGTGAGACAAAATTTTCATACAATCAACGACAAGCAAATAAAAAGGATCCACAGGCAAATTATAATACAACCATAACTAGTTGACGAATTAAAACAAAAACAGACTAAACAAATACGGGTTAGATAATTCGCTACATTATTAGTCCTTCTACCTACCGAAAGTAAGATGAAATTATCAGAACAAAAACAGGGTATTAATTACATCCATATTATATAGATTCTACCATGACACATTTTTGTGCGCCTCGTATTTACTTTAACATTTGTGTATGTCCTTTTGATTGATGACATGGTAATTGCACTTTATTCATATGACAACAAGTAGATGAATCATACCAAACCCAGGGACACACATGTATAATTTAAGTTGGTATGTATGTGCATTCTAGATAAAAGGAAAAAGGAGTGTATTACATGAACTATTTATTTTCTTGTACATCTACCAAACAAAAATAGGACATTTCTGTTACAAAATCTTAATTTCAATTACTAGTGTTATACAAAACAAAACTAATATATAGATTGATAATAGAATGTGGTATCATGCTACAACACTAGCGTGCCTCTTTCAATCAAAGCTTGCAGAGCGCTCGTATATCTTGCAAATCTTTTTTTTTTTTGTGGACGGCGCTCATGAATCTGATCATAACTTTCATGTGTTTGATCCACAATTTTAGCATCGTTGCAAGAGTACACATGCGCGACCTATCAAGTGTAGTCTTGGTTCTCAAACAACTACAAGACCACAAAAGGATTCTAGGATGCTCCTAGAGGCTTTGTTCCGACCCATGATACTTGTATGGCACAATGAGGCAGCAAAACTCACCCAACAATTTTTTTGGAGGATACACCCGGGTAGTTGATGCTCAAATTTACAATAGGTCTCGCAACGGGTTGCCCGATATCCAGATAATTCAATCACAGATTATCACGTCATCAACAATTATGCGAGTACAAATACTCTCTCCTCGTTGAGAGAATGATATATCATTTTACACATTTGAGAGTTTGTCTTTCTACTTTTTATCTTTAGAACTCTTCCTAGAATTCTCCCTAGCTACCAAGATGTTGTTCGTATGCGATTTCTCATACACATACTCAATTCTCCACTTAATTGTGTGACATTCTTGTGCAAGTTTTAGGAACCCATAAACAAGAGTCTAAGCCTTCATCTCCGTTTTGTGAGACTCCAAACTTAAAATATAACCAAGACGACTATCTCTACACGTGAACAAAACGACAAAATCTTAAAACACATTTATGATCTGTTTCAAACTATCGCATCCCTATTAATTGAAATTACAATAACACTTTCAAATAAAGAGGATGATAAAGAAATCTAAATTCATATTTAAGAGTCTCATCCTCATTACTTATAAGCTGTAAATATCGACCCAAATGAAAGGATTAATGAAATGTGGAATTATTATTTTGAAATAATAAATAAATAAATAGAGTAGAATAGGATGGAAAATGATAGGTGGGGTCATTAAGCAAATATAGGCAAATACAAGGACATTGGCGTAGGTTTTCCGTAACTACAGGATGTACGGAATCGATGTAATGTAATGTAAATGGGTAAAAAAATTAATTAATTCGCTTCATCAGCCCCAGCCCCATCTTATTCATTTCAATGTCATGCTACACTTTTAAATATCCATTTATTATTATTATTATTATTATTATTATTATTATTATTATTATTATTATTATTTTTATTATTATTATTATTTCACCTCCATCTCCTTCCAACCTCTTTCTTATTTAATTTCTTTTTTTTTTAAATGATATTAACTCTCTGAAAGTTACTATAAATAATATAGCAAATTCATTATGTTCAAATACATTTTTGCCCTTCACGATGGTTCTTTTTTTTTTTTTTAAGCAAACGGTATCTTTTATTTATAAACCCGTAGGTAAAAATAAAAGTACAAAAAGAACCATCGTGATTTGGGTAGGTAAGCAAGCGGTATCTTCACGATGGTTCTAACGTCTAAGTGATTTGGGTTCAAAAAAATGTTTTGTATTTCCATTTTTATTGATTACATGCTCACAACTTCAAATCAAACTAGAATGGAAATGGGACAATGCATGAATTGAAATGCAAACTCAATTGGAATTGTACAATGCATAGGTACAATTAACTTACATAATTTTGTTTTGGTCTTAATGCAATGATAAAGATATTATGTCATCAAAGACTTTAATGAAATATCTCTTTACAGGGAATTATATGGTGTATTTACATAAACAAACTGGCAATATTTGTCCAAAAAATTGATTGATTTATTTATATTTAAATTAACTAGCCAATAAGCACATTTGTGCTTGTAGATAATTTTATTCATCGTACAGTGTTTATTTTCGGATATTTTTTTAACTTATTGTAGCTAACACGCTTCTTAGATATTAGATCATGTCATTTAAATAGAATTTACTAACAACTCATTTTATGTCGAACAAAAGTTAACTTTTTCCTTATAAGTATGACAAACAAGTTTAATTAAATATACAAACAATTATGACTTTTCGAATCCAATGATAATAAAACAAAGTCGTTAATTGCACTTTAGCCCTCATTATATGTGCTCGTGATTTTAAAAGTATAAATGGTACAAAGTGAGCTACAACTCAACTCGTATCATTCACAATCTTTAAAAAATTGTCTGATATTGTAAGAAAATCATATTCATAAGTCATTTTATCTAAATTTGACTTGTACACATACAAAAAATATGCAAAGAAGAAACTAAGTTTGCCCTAAAATGGGAGAGTTGAGAAATGGTGGAAATAAGATTTGTAATAATATAATGTCCTATGAATGGGAGAGTTTTTATTTTTTTATTTATGAGAGAGTGGAAATAAAGTTGAAAATACAAGAAAGAAAAAGAGTGGACTTGAGAGTATAAATCATTTGTATTACATAAAAACAAATACTCATATTGATTGCAATAGAAAGAGGAGAGATAGAGAAACAGAGGTGTGTGTCTTCTCGTGAAGCAGAGCAAGCAGGTAAAAAAATTAAATAAGCAAAGCAAATTACAGTAAAATACTAAAATATACATAAAAGCTCTATCTTCTCTCTCTGCACAGTACTTTGTATCATTCACATTCATTCCTTGCTTCCTCCTTTTATATCACGAGATCCCCATCTTCTTCTTCTTTTTTTCTTCTTCTCTCTGTTTTTTCTCAGCTCACGCCCAGAGCTGTGCCAACAGCTCTGTTGGTCTAATGTGTACCAGTTCTTGTTCTTGTAGATTTTCTTGAGCTTCTGGGCAGAACCCACTAGGCGAATCGGCTTGGTGGTGGTGGTTGGTTTCGGTTTTGGGCGTTCTTGGAGATGTCGCATTCTGGAAAATCCATGCCGGAAGTGGGCTTCGGTGATGCTCTGGCCAGCAGGTTTCGTGATTCGGTGACTTGCGGCGGTGATGACAAGCCAGATTTCAAGGAGCTCGATCTGGGTTCGCCCAATTCTCCACTGGTTGGTCGCAGCGGTGCCACTTCTTCCACCAGCAGCTCCAGCTCATCCGGCTCTCAATTGGACAAGAGATCGGAAGGCATTGCGAAGAGCCACTCCGGCGAGCTCTTTGGCGCGACCCAGATGAGCCCCAGGGCCGCCGAGATGCACCGATCCGCCCCAGCCGCGGCGGCGCACAAGCCGGGTCACAGGAGATCGGTGTCCGCCGGACCGCCGTTGCTCTACTCCGGCAAATGCTACGCTTCCAGTCCCGGAAATGCTGCAAATGCCAGTTTCTGCTCCAATCCCAATGGCGGCGGAGCGACCTCGAACCCCACCGCGAATGTGCTTCCGACCGGCAACATTTGCCCGTCGGGGAAGATCCTGAAGTCGAGCATGGCGTGCCGCGCCGGCACTCGGACCGATGTGCTCGGCAAAGGGACCGGACACTACGGCCACGGCAGCATAATGCGCGGCGGCGGCGGCGGCGCTGTGAAGTCGAGCGGCCAAGGGAACGCGGCGGCGTATTCGATTGGGATTATCCAGACCGCCGGAGCGTCGGTGATAGTGAAAAGGGCAATGCTCAGTTCCGATCCGGAGGAGGTGAAGAGAGCAGGTAACGAGCTGTATCGGAGAAGCAATTTCACTGAAGCTTTGTCACTGTACAATCGGGCCATTTCGATGTCGCCGGACAACATGGCCTACCGGAGCAACCGCGCGGCGGCGCTGACGGCAATGGGGCGGTTAGGGGAGGCAGTGAGGGACTGCGAGGACGCTTTGAGGCTCGACCCTAGCTATGCCAGGGCTCATCAGCGCTTGGCTTCTCTCTTCCTGAGGTGATGATTTGAAACGCTAGAACTAAAAAAAATTCAATCTTTCAATGTGATTGGTCTATGTTTTTTTTGCAGTTTTTTACATTGATTTTGGTGCAGATTGAATTAAGTTTCAGTGGATCTTTCTCATTTTGCAAATATTTTTTTGTTTGTCTGTATGCTTTCGAGATTGGTGATATCTCAGATTTCATTAGCTATCTTGCTTGATAGGTTTGGGTTATGGTTTTGTTTTGAATCATGTGCACCAAGTTGGGACGTGTGGTTGGTGGATTCTTTTGGTGTTGCCAAGCTGTCTGTGGCTGGGTTTATGGAAAATGAGTGGCTCAAGTTTTCTCATTTGACAAGTTCTATGATTTTTCTGTGGCTTGTTCTTTTCTTTGATTTAGACTTACTGAGAGTTCTCTTCAGACTTCTCTGGGTCTTGTGAGATTTTGGTACTCTGGTTTGCAAGTAATAGATTCATGGTTAGCAAGTTAGGCCTTTAAATCTGTTTCATAGGTACAAATGTAATTGAATATGAGTTTGTTCCATTGGTTTAGGCCTAAGGGTCATTGATAGTTCTCTTTTCTTTTCTGTGTTCCCCAGGTTAGGACATGTTGAAAACTCTCGGCGCCACCTGTCTATCCTTGGGCAGCAAGCAGATGCAACTGAGTGGCAGAAGTTACAGTCGTTGGAGAAGCACCTGAATCGATGTGTGGAATCTCGAAATATTGACGATTGGAAGAGTGCACTTCGAGAATCTGATGCAGCCATGGCAGTTGGAGCAGACTCTTGTCCTCAGGTATATATCTCTTAACCCTGATTTTTGTTTGAAGTTACTCTACTTATTCTCATCGCGTCTTGAAAATTTGAAATGCTATTGCACTCTACGAACTTAATTGTGTGTAATTTGCAGCTCATTGCCTTTAAAGCGGAAGCCCATTTAAGGCTGCATCAACTAAAAGATGCCGAGTCCATCCTATCGAACATTCCTAATTTCGAACTTTATCCTCCCTCATGCTCGAAAGCAAAGTTTTTCAATATGCTTGCTGAGGCTTTTGTGCTCTATGTTCAAGCCCAAGTCGAGATGGCATTGGGAAGGTGAGATACAATAGATGAAAATTGGAATAAGAAATAATGTTTTTGTTGGGGTGAAGTGAGAATGGATAATAAATTTGTGCAGGTTTCAGAATGCAGTCGCTGCAGCAGAGAAAGCTGTGAAGATCGACTACAATAATGTTGAGATTGAAATTCTGTTAAACAAGGTGAAAATGGTTTCAAGAGCTCGTGACCGTGGTAATGACCTTTTCAGCGCTGGAAGGTATGCTGAAGCCTGCTCAGCTTATGGAGAAGGCCTCAAATACGACAGTTTCAATTCCGTGCTATACTGCAATAGAGCCGTTTGTTGGTCCAAACTTGGAGAATGGGAAAAGTCTATAGATGACTGCAATCAAGCCCTCAGGATCCAACCAAACTATTCCAAGGCCCTTCTTCGTAGGGCAGTCTCGAATGAGAAGGTAGGAGTTGGTGTTCACTGTACCCATAATTGCATCTCTGTAGTGAATGTGTTTGAAACTTTCTCTTATATTTACTTTTGTGTATACTTCAGCTTGGACGGTGGGCAGAAGTTGTGAGAGACTATGAGATCTTGAGGAAGGAACTTCCCGGGGACAACGAGGTTGCTGAGTCTCTTCATCACGCACAAATTGCATTGAAGAAATCTCGAGGAGTGGAAGCTTATAGTAGGAACTATGGCAGTGAAGTGGAAGAAATCACTAGCCTGCAGAAGTTCAAGGCCGCAATATCATCACCTGGTGAGCCTAAACAAGTTTCATGACTCTATACATGTTACCATTGTGTTTGTTGTGCATCCATCTCACTTTGGATCTATTCTCGGATATTTCAGCTGTCTCGGTGGTTCACTTCAAAGCGACGTCCAATGAACAGTGTGAAGCCATCGCCCCATTTGTAAATGTGCTCTGCGATCGCTACCCTTCTGTTCATTTTTTCAAGGTAGGAAATTCAATACATATTAATTCATTTAGGATACTTCTGCTCTATCAACTTGTATGCTGTTTTAAAACATGATATGTAACAAAGAAGTCTCTTTTACATGTATATTGTAATGAAGTTTTTCTTGTTTGGTTGAAGGTGGATGTGGAGGAAAGCTTGTCTGTGGCTAGAGCCGAGAAAATCCGAACTGTCCCGACGTTCAAGATTTACAAGAATGGAGAGAAGGTGAAGGAGATGGTCTGTCCAAGCCACAAGGTCTTGGAGGACTCAGTGAGGAATTGCTGGTCATAGCACAAACTCTACCCCATCTCCCCAAACAACCATTATAGGATCAGTCTCAAACATTCAGTTTCTTTTCAGTTCATACTAGGATTATTTCCATTTTTACCTGTGACATAATCAACTGCACAATTGTTGCAGAAAGATTTTCCAGCAGAAGGAGAGGAAAAAAGGGGAAAAAAAAGAAAGAGAAATTAGCTTTTTAGGCCACATTGGAAGAATTGTTCATTCAATTAATTTGCCTTTTTTTTTCATTCTGGTTTATGTTCATTGTCTCAAATTTTGTTACTGTTCTTGACATGTATGATTACAATTTACAAAGGTAATTTGGTAAGTGGATTTAGAGAGAAGAAGATGCTTTTTTCTTAGAAATAGCATAGCCATGAAATGAAACCAGGTTCTGAGAAGAAAAAACCCCCCCACTAAACTAAACTAAACCAGGTTCTTGACAAATACTATAATTTTTTTACAAATTAAAAACGTGTAGATAGATTACAGATAGAGTGGGTACAACAAAATAATTTAAATACAATATCAAATACAGTATGTTATACGGAGTATATTTGAACACGTATGGCTTTTAATAGAAATGTATAGAAAAAAATTGTAGATGGATAGGGTGGGCACAACAAAATAACAAAATACTACTCTGATACATTCACTGCAAACCTTGTCTAAGAAATAATTTAATTAATGTGAGCTATATGCACAACTGAAATAAAATCATTGCTTATAATATAATTTATATATAAATATATGCAAAATTTACAAATAAAATGTTCGAGTTTATTATATACATAATTTCATACAAATTTCGGATAAATTGTTTTAATTTTTCTATTTTGATGATATGTTAAGTTTAAATTTAGTTACTATATTTTGTTGTTTTTTTAATAAATATTTTGTTGTTAATATAATCATAGCACTTTATGATAAATATAAAATTTGTAATTCATGGTATATATAAAAGATGTTAAAAAAATTTCCTTGAAATTTTCATTTAATTTAAGATAATTAGCATCTTTACTAACAACTATTGGGACAAACAATTTAATGCATTTGATCCACTTGAGGTTTCTTGTTCGAGTCTCATTTCAAACATTGTTGATATTGCTTATATAAAAAAAGATGTCGTGATCTTCCGGTTACTATCCTAGATCTACCCCTCGGCCTATTGGTCTATAAGTGGATCAGATCTTTATGAATAATTAAGGGGATTTTGTTGTTTAGTGGTTGTCTAGAAACACGTGTATTAAGCACTTAAAAAAATTAATTTGGAGTGACGTTAGAAACCCGTGTATTTAAATATGTTTTTTTAGCACAAAAAAAAACTATTAAATTATTAGTTCAAATTAGACGATAACAAAGACAACATCAAATTGAGGGCTTATAGGCCAACACACTCAAGCAAGCCAGACAAAGAAACCAAAAACATAACAAACTCGTGGGTCACCGGATTTGATTATTGCTACTTATTTCATATCTTTAGTATAACACAGTAGTGAACCATGAGCATATATTCATTCAATTTGTATGTTTCTTGTACAGCCACATGATAAGAAAATAACGCGTTTGATACTTCGTTTATGTGCTTCTGCGGTTTTTTCGGAGATTTTTAATTGAGAATCTCTGGTCCTTTACAACAAGCAATGAATCTAGATAGAAATGGATGGATCTTGAAGAGGACATTCTAAAACTCTTGTTGATTGTACTTCAAAAACAATCAAAATTTCATTTACTTCAAAAATGTTATGCCCCGCTGCTCCTTGCCTAGAATCCTAGATCTTCCACTCGGCCTATGGACTGTGAGTTGGTCCAATCTCTTTAAACAATTAAGGGGATTTAATTGTATAACTAGAAGTCTAAAACTGGATTTATTAAGAGTCTAGATATTAAAAACACGAGTTTTTATAAGCACCTAGTACAAAATACTTACTTTTATTTTAGTATATATACACTTTCCTAATAAGTAATATTTATGTCAAGGTGATAAAGAGAAAAACCAATATAGCTATGGCAACTACTGCTAAGAACAATATTGTGACAAACAATGAATCCTTTTCTGGAACAGACGAAGTGATCCCCACCGTCGATTACTCGATGCTCGTCTCTGGCGATCCCAATCAACGCTCAGAGGCTGTTCGTGAGCTCGGCAATGCATGCAAGAATTACGGCTTCTTCATGGTACGTATACAGTTAACTTGAGCTTCATGCATGAGATTGTACGTATGTAATTTGTGTTTTGACATGCAGGTGATAAATCATGGAGTGCCGGAGGAGTTGATCGGAGGGGTCACGGAGGCTTTCTCGGCGTTCTTCGACCTGCCGGAGACGGAGAAGCAGATTTATAAAAGCAACGACGCAACAGATACGATCCGTTGGGGCAAACACGTGAGCAGAGAGTTCATCAAGCTTGCTGCACATCCCACCTTCCATTGCCCCACCAAACCACCCAACCTCTCGTATGTTAAAGAAAACTCGTGATATGTGACAGAAATTTCTATACAAATTTAGGATGTAAATTGTGACAAAACTGTGGCGGAAATGACAAAAATTTCTGTCACAAATGTGTGTGATATAAAATATGATTTATGTCACAGTTTAAGACGAAACTGTGATGAAAAGTTTTCTATCACAGATTTTCGTCACAATTTGCAACTTTTTTGTGGTGACAAGATGATTGGTATTTGTGTTCTAATATGTATAGTATAATATGTGCAGCGAATTGTTGAGAGAGTATAGTAGAAGAGTGAGAGAAGTGGCTGTGGAGTTACTTGGAGCCATTTCAGAAACCCTAGGCCTCCATGAAAGCTACATAGAGAAGGCAACGAAGCTTGAAGAAGGCTACGATTTCTACACTGCAAATGACTATCCATCGTGCATGGAATCCAAAACACCCATGGGTCAGCTCCCACATACGGATCCTGGACTGTTGATCATGCTCATGCAAAATGTGAGCGGCGGTCTTCAAATGGAGCATAAGGGAAAGTGGATCAATGCAAATCTGCGACCCAACTCTTTCATAGCTAATATTGCAGATCATCTCGAGGTAATATAATAATATTAATTATGTAATAATTGATCGAGAAATGTTTTGCTTATATTTAATTAATTTAATTTATTGTGATTTTAGATTTTAAGCAATGGCAAGTACAAGAGTAAGGTACATAGGGTGGTGGTGAATAATGAAGTGAGAAGGTTTACGTTGCCTTTGTTTGTCGGGCCTGCACTGGATGCTGTTATAAAGCCGGCGCCGGAGTTGGTCGACGAGCTCCACCCACCGGCGTATTTGGCGATGACCTATAAACAATATTTGGAGACTAATCAATGTCACGTCATTGATGGAAAATCATGCCTCAATCAGATTCGACTCTAGCTAAACATCCGAGAATTCTAGTATTTCCTAGTAATGAATAATCTGGATTTGCCTGCATTCAATAATTTCTCCAAACTATGGAGGTTGCGTAGTTAATGGCGTCTCAAGTCCAATATATTTACTGTCACCTTGTTGAAGTGATTTATACTATATGTATTTAGACTTTATGTATGGATATATTTTGAATAAATAATTTATACGATTCTAAATATGTAGCAAGAACCACAAAAGGCTCATCAACTAGCAAATCACGTCTTTATTTTTGAATGAATTCTCTCTGTAAAATAATCTATGTTAATGCGATCTTGGTAGACGAACGAGAGCAAAATTAAGACGATCATTAACATCTTCGACAACCTGATACGACCATAACTGAATAACATCTCCTGTTTCCAATCCATTCCTTTCCACCAAAACGTAGCTAATACTAGTAACAGTCTCGTGATCGTCCTTCCAGATCCACTTCTTCAACAGCAAATCAGACCATCGTAACGATTATCGGATAGTTCTATGAGTCTCTCACCTTCATTGACAATATAAATCCCTTGTCGTCTCTCTGTCCCAGCATCTCGTCCTCTGCTTGCGTCAAGAACTCGTGTCGGATCCAAAAGGGCGGTATTTGGAGCCGATTGAGATTACAATACACATCACTCCGAGTCAGCTCTTTTTGTACCACGAGTGGGATATTTTGACCACCCATCTACGTCGTTATATGATCCTCCAATGCACGAGGAATATTGGGAACCGGAGGATCAATCACCTCCATCTTCTCTGTACAGAGTTCTTAATCTTCTTATCAGTTCTTATATACAGAGTTCACTTCCTACGCAAGTAATTACTAAGTTGATTCAAAGTAGGAAATAGGTATTTGTATCTATTGGCCGAGTCAAAGTATAAATAAAATATAGATGCTCAAATAAACCGTATCGTATCCAGAATTTAGAAAAAAACGAGCATCGTGCAATTACTCGGGACCAAATTAGAACATTCATCAAAATCATCAGATTGTTGGTTCTATGAGCCTCTCACCTTCAGTCTCTATAATAATAGCTTTAATCTCTTTTCAAAGTTTTAACCCATAAGTTACAAATATTTAAAAGAGTGCCACAAAATTCAGATGAAATATAATAAAATAGTTGGATAACATTGACGAGAGAAAGAAACCAATGTTCTTTTTCTTTTTTTTTTTTTGCTTTTTAAAAGGTTAGATTTTGCGTTTCTCACCATAAAAGCAAACTAAAACTGAAAATCTGTTCAATTTAGGGCCAGAGCCTAACTAGTACAATGGCTGCCACCTGCCAATTCCCATCATCGTCATCATGCACCAGTTGCATACAAACGGGTCCATTCCTTGGCTGCATAAATGCAAACAAGGGTTTGTTGTGAATATATGTACAAATAATAAGCAATTCTGGAAAAGATTGAAGTAACGATTCATGTTAAAAGCTACCTGTTTCAACAGCTTCAACCTCGTTTGTTTTCCAGTGCTTTGCAATGTTCTCAGAAAGTGGATCATCAGGGTTTGGAGCACTCAAAAGAGCTTGGATGCTGAATAATGCTTCATTTGTTAGCATTTAGCATATTTAAAATAAGTGAAGAATGATGATGACGAAACAGCATATCGAGGAGTCCAACACAGTGCAATTTCGTTTAGTTTTCAGCATTGTTAGCCATAAGTGCTTTCCAAACTTAGATCTATGTCATAACAAGCGTAATAAAGATTTATTGTGGCTGTGAAAGTCACCTTAGCAACACTGTCCGGATTTGGAGGGCTGGGCTCCATTTGTCTTTCAGAATGTCAAGGCATATCCTCCCAAGCTGCATTAAGAATTCATTCGGATCAGCATTGAAAACTCTAACAATAGATGAAGGGAAAGGACTGACTTGGAAAAGATATGCTACTTGCCTTGTCAATGTTAGGATGATATATCTTGGTCAAGAAGCGAACCTGTTACCAAGAAACATAATTGCACAATCAAATGCAGGGTTTCAACTTATGATTAAGAAACCAACAGCCTCCAAAGACATAGAGGATAAATTGTTCACAATCTGCTAAAGACCTAACCAGGATAGTGTTTGTGACAAAAAAATGACAAGATATAACCCAAATGTCTAGGTTAACAGCCTGAACATTCCATTAGGTAGTTTTTGGATAAGAATTTTTGGAATGGGAAAAATTCCCATTCCAGAGTTATTTTCATGACAAAAATACTCTAATTCCCATACCAATTCTTGATTCTCATTCCGAATAAAAATTTCTGATCCAAATGTTATCTTAATGTCTCCCCACTCAATATAATCAAAACTAGCACCCCTGCTCTTTTAAGGGAAGGGATAAATCACAAGCCCAACTATATCACGTTATTCCTAGCATATCACCCACTAAAAGACTCTCTATCCCTCCATGCATCAGGGACAGCTCTAAGCTGATCAGGTAAAATCTCAACCGTATCCAAAATTCGAAAAGATCAGTCAAAACTTACACTCGTTCTTCTACAAATATAATCATGGGATAATATAAGTCAGAGTTATGTGTATATTTAATTTCACAACCACCTCAGACCAGAAAAAAGGAATTAAAAAATAAATACATGAGCATCCAAACATCTAGGCAATTAGCTTAGTTTGGCGTTCTGAACTTTCAATAATGAGCAGGTAATGCATTAACAGTTATGGGGCAAACATATTCTAGTTCTAGAACATGGAATCTCAAACATATCTGGATAAATAAGAAAAATCTACTGAACATCAAAATACCTTGGGAGCTGCCATTGGATATTCTTCAGGCAAAAACAATTCCAATTTGAAAACTCCACCTAAACATATACCAACACCAAAAAGGTTGCATCATTTACTAAGATGAGGTGAAAAAGAGAACCATCCGCTAACACAAGTAAAATATAAAAATAAAAATATTAATAGACATGGCAGAAGGGGTAGAGATATGGAATGATAATTATCCAAATTCCTTTAACTTCTAGACAAAAAATGTACACATTGTTCGCATACATAAATGCAGTTGCTAGAATATAAAAGAAAGATAAAATAGATTCCTAAATGTGCAAATTCCATGTGGATTTGAAGACAAACTAGGAATGTCAAGGTCAAACAAAAAGAAATATGGTACATTATATGAGATAGAGGAACCATGAACACATCAACAGAAGAGAAAAACATCATATTCTAAAACTAAATAAAATTTCACATAGTATCCTCATAATCTAATGAGATAAAGACTATTTCATGTCTGGAGAAAAGAGGGGGAAAAATGTGTATCTAGGCGCTACGCAATGAAACAACCTTTTAGTCTGCATATGACTACACAGGACAGTCAAATTTTGCTCACCAAACATTTCCAAATCTCTCTCTCTCTCTCTCTCTCTCTCTCTCTCTCAATAATCTCAAAATATTTGTTATTCTTACGCAAAATTCATACAACTTACATACGCAGTTAATGTTAGCTTCTAAGATAAATGAAACAATTACTCCTACTTTCATTGGACAGATATTCCAACTTCATCAAATGGAAAATATAAAGTACGCAGTGAAAAATTAATAATATTTAAAGCATTCATTAATTAAGAAACAATGCTAACTAGATAGTTACCTTCGTAAGGAGACTGAGTTGGACCAAGAATCATCACATTAAAGTAGCGCATGTTCTCTTCTGAAGGAGATGCACTAATTCCAGGAGCTGTATTTAAAGATAAAAAATGGTAAATAATAGGATTATAGGAGCATGGTATTTGGTATTTGGTTAAAGTAGAAATTAAAAAGAGCATATGATGAACTATAAGTTAAGAAGGAATGGCACATAACTCCATCCTGAACATTATTTTCCCAATTTTGTCTTCAACATACAACTGTTAACACTCATTATGGGATGGGGGGAGTACTACTTTTTTAATGCCTTTCATCACAATTCAATCACTACATTTACACCCAAACAAACATATTATCTCCCAGGCTCATGCTAAGCTAAAAATAAAAAATAAAATAAAATCCATCCATTCTAGTTGATCAGCAGAGAAATCTATATCCTTTTCTGTACTCAGAAAACTAAGTTTTGTTCCAATTCCATTAATGGATTGAATAAGCAAAAGAATCTTTTTTTCAGTTTCCATGCCATTGAACCACAAGTAATAGTGAGCTCCGAAGCTTCATGTTCTTCTCATACTCCTTAATAATTACAATTAAAAAAATTAGTGCCAAGTGCAAACCTGAACTTGCTCACCAACTAAAATACAAAACATATCAAAATCTAGTCATATAATAACATCTAGAATGGTGAAAAATACAGAGAAATTCAGAAATCTAAAGGTAGGAAACAGACCTGGCTCGCTGAGAAGCCTCTGCGTTTCCTGTTCAATCGGCGAAATCACACAACTAAAAATCAAAAAACATAAAATTGGAAAAAGAATATGAAGACGAAGAAACAGAAGATGAAGATCCGAAGCAAAACCTTGATAATTCTTCGAGGTAAATTGCTATTAGCCATTGATTCTTCAGAGACGCGCACAGAGAGGGGTTTGGTGAAATTGGGGGTATTTGCGTTTGGGCAATTTGCAACTTATTTTTATTTTTTATATATCCTACGTTTATTATCAATGTTTCTGTTATAAATCGTTAGGTAGCTAATCTTTCTCAACGACCAACCATATTCAGGCACGTGGCAAGCTAAACATTAATTTCCCACTTTTACTAGTACTATATTTGTCAGATTATAAAGAATATGAATCAACTTTTTTATTCCGTGAGATTATATCAACAAAAATATATCACCTTGTTGAAAATTTAAATCATAAAATTCTTCAAAAACAATTTTTTTTTACTCATAATCATTTTCAATAAATTTGTGAGAGCAAGTGATTCATTAAATTTATAATTTTGACCCTTTTTTGTTATTTAACTGACTAACTAATTTATTAATAAAAAAAGTAGACGCTTATTTTAGAACAAAAATACAAGATAAATGAGACATTCATTTTGAAACAAATGAATTATTCATTTTTTAATTAATGAGGTGTACTTTGATATTATTAGTATGACACATACAGTAGAATTGTGCCACTAGTAAAGAAATGGGTGACCATGTTTACAAGTAGAGTCGACAATTCATGTTTAAACGCACGACATAATATGAACTGAATGCGTTTGAATTTACTAATCTTGCAATTGTATCATATTTGTGTCGACAATGTTACAATTTTATTCTAATGAAGAAGCATCGGCATCTGCAACTGCAAAGAAGGGCTTGCAAGAAGAGTGGGTAAATGTAGGCAGATCCAATGAGACACTAGCAATAGTCTTGTCTTCATCAACTATTTCCAGATAAGCCGATTCGGTTCCCTGTTGAAGCAATCATAATGTTAAGAAAACTACAATAATTTTACATGATACATGGAATGTTCATTTAATCTATGTTCCATGTTCTTAAGATGGCCTATGTTTTCCAAGACAATATATTTTTTCTACATCTAATATCAATGCGTTTACATGATACATGGAATGTACATTTAATCTATGTTTGCCATGTTATGGACTGTCAACTACTCTTTACTACTACTAACCGGGAAACCAGTTGGAGCATTCCCGGAGGATGAAGCACCTTTACAAATTTTGGGACGGGGAGAGTAATTTGGAACTCTAAGGTTTTAAGACGATTAACAGGAAGGCCACCCCATCACATGTACTGTTTGGCTCATGTTCAATCAAAAGATTCAAAACACTGATTTGTAAGATAGAGTTGCGTATATTTAGAAGATCGTCACCTTGGAATTGAGTCCTCGGATGTAGCCAACAAGTAACAGCTGTATCTGCTGTTCAGCTATGTTGTCAGCGTTTTCATCAGCTGGACATATTTGCTGCAAAAAAAAGAATGGAAAAACAGAACTTTAATGATTTTATGATTAACCAACTACAAGACAGCTAAAAAGGAGGCTTCACACCTTCAACTTTCGAGACAATGATAGCCAGAACATGCCATGTTAGGATGTGAAAACATGTTTAAGTAAGATCATCACATGGAAATATAATTATGAGATGTAACATAACTAACTCAAAAAGGATTACACCACAGACCACACCCAATCATGGGTTTGAAATCAATTATGCCAATTTGACACCTGCATGTTCAAGTTATTCCTATCCTATTTGAACATGATCGGAAGGCTTGTGGCAGAGAATGAATCTCAATTTCACAATTCAATAATAATAATGATGTCCTTTAATGTCCATGCCATGAAAAACAAGACAACTCTATAGTCAGCCAAATAAACTCCATCATCATCAATGACTATAAAAGGAAAAAATATCAATCAGAGAGCATTAATTTGATCCAGCAATGAGAAGTATAAAAGATAACCTAAAAAAAATGTGGTTTGTATTTGTATAGCCATGAAAAGTGCATTGCTGGCCCTATTTCTTGATCTTATATATTGTCCCTGGGCTTGTCGATTGTCATTATGATTACACTCACACCATTATCAATCAATGGCATGAGAGATTCATTGGGAACCAAAAAGCATTTGGAAATTTAACGATTTAACTGAGTTCCATGGAAGTTTAGCATACACTTTCAGAAACTAAAAATGAAGTGCTACAACTTAAGGGTAGAACAAAACCGAAACAAGTGCATATAGATCGAAACGTTAATTATACCCAATAAATTAAAAGAAATGGAAAAGAAGGTTATATAATGAATAGTTCAAGCTGTTCACTCACAATTTTTCGTGCAGCAGTGGACAAGCAGGGATCCCATCCAATGCTAACTACAACCTTGAGTATCCTTTGCGTGTCAACTTTGGCCCAACCGAAGTAGATGCCCGAAACTTGATCAGGAAGAGTTGATTCTCCATCTTCGGGTTTCATACAGCCATTCCATATTTATCAATGATACAAAATATATTTACAAGAGATTTAAGAGCAGAAAACCATATGTGCATATACAATATCTCATTATTCAAAACCAGACAACACAAAGGAGAAACAGTTATAAGCTGCAGCAAAATATACAATCCTAATAGATTTGGACAATGTATCATGTTATGAGTAAGAGTCTGAAAAGGACCAAATGTTTGAGTAGGAAGCTAATGAGCACCAAACTTATGATCCTGAGGTGAAATAAGTTGTCTACACTCTATAGTACTTCTAAATACAAAAGAGGATATGGTGAAATCTCAAATACCTGTGATTTCGTGAAGACACCCATCGAAATATGAACCACTCACACATATGGGCTCAACTGGCAATGCATTATCTACCCCTGCAACCATTAAGTACACTATTCAAACACAGAGTAGAGACATGAGTCTTTTAAACAGAGAGCTGAACAAAGTATGGATTATGAGAGATGCACACAATCTTCAAACGGTGGAAGACCCCATTGTTCAGGCTGAAATTCTAGAAGTGAGTTCAGAACAGTATCTGCCATGGAAGAAGCATCAGCTTCTCTGTGAGGTGGAACCGCCACTATCTTCATCTCGGCAGCCTTGGCAGCTTTAACACCAACCCTATTAAGTAATGTTGATTAAAATAAGTTAAAATGAAGAAAAGCTGACAGATTACCAAGAGGGACAAAATACTCGCAGCTGCAAATGGTGCTTGATAACTTTGGCCACAGAAGGTGCATGAAAACCTACAATGTGACTGCTGAATCTAAAAATAGAAGGCACTGTGCACAAGGCTCCCATCTCTGTGAGGTCTGGTGCACTTAACCGGGGAAAATATACTATCTAAGTTTTACCCTTTTAGTTTCAAATTTGAAACCAATATCTATGCACACAAAAATTAATAATAAAGCTCTAAAAACAGATAGTAGATGTTCAGTTATATGCTTATTGTGTTCACATCCACATTACTAATAACATTTCAATGTCCGGAAAGTTCTCCAGTGCCCATCAATCCTCATGCACAATAAGAATAAAATTATTCTGACTGTCCTACGAACTTGAAGTTAGTTGCATACATCTGATACACTCTTAGAGCTTCATTTGCTTTAAACTTTTCATATTACTGACATATATTTCATGTTTTCAGAAAAAACATGGGAGCCTTTATTCAGTGTGATTAGTATGCACTCACAGGGAGTCTTCAATCACGAGACAGTTATCTGGAGCAACACCCATTATCCTTGCAGCCTCCAAAAATCTAGCAACAATAAAACACCATAAATACAAGTAGACAACGAAAAGTAAAGAACAACTACCTAAGAGATCAATTTTCTCTTTCAAGTAATCCCTAGGCAACCAACTGGATTATTGTGATGCACATTGGGTCCATAAAATGCATGTATATTGTATATGAATGTGTAATTTGTAAGGAAAAGCGTCATGTTTTATGGTGGGCATAACTTTTATGATTGTATTGAACAAACTTTCAGTTTTGCATGGCAATTTATGGTGTCAGCTCCATTTTCTTTCAAGGCGATCCATTCGGCCTTTACACGCTAGTAGGGGTTGGGAAGATTCAAATGTAGTCTAGGAAGGTTCTTTAACTTCAGTTTTGATATAACACTCAAGGATGAATTTGTAATGAAATCCTATTTTATATATGTAACTTACAAATCTGGAGCAGGCTTCCCACATTTGACCTGGTCACTTCCAAGAATAACAGTAAAGCATTCCGCCCAACCTACACAAATTATTTAAATAAACCATATTACAAACAGCAGCATTAATCTATTTGAGATTAAACTCAACGAACGTTTACAAGTATGATAAACTTCGAGAAACTTCCACAAATGAGCATTTTGCCCATGTAGAAATACTAACTTCAATCTTGTTCAGTAAATAATTTTCCTTAGTTCAAAAAGAAAAGAAATGCTTAATTTTAGCTAATATTCAAGAGTCAAGAAAAGACTACCTGGTTGGTAAGAGATCTTTGTATCTATATATTCACGTAAAGAGTTTGAAGCAAGAGCAAACGGCACCCCATGTTTGTGAAGATGATTGATCAGCCGAGTAGCGCCAGGAAGTGCTTTGGCTTGGAGCCACCTAAAAGAATAAATCTAAAATATAAGAAGAAAATAAAGATGTCACAGATGCTGGATGTATGTCAGAAATGTCACAAAAGGAATAGTTAATGTCACGCTAAGTTGCAAATTTACATGATAAAAGATAAAACATAACATTGTTTAGAAGTAGAAAATGAAGAAGAAATGAGTGTGCATGAGGCTAGTCAAGTTCTAATAGTATATAACTACTCTGTCTCAAAATGAGTGTCCACTTTCCCATTAATTTTGTAAAAATTAAGGATAAGAGTCGGGGATGGACATTCCCCCTTATACCATCTTGTACTCTGGTTTTAACAAACTCAAGGGGTTCCAACTAACTTATATTAGGGATATTATTGACAATTCATGCATACCCAAAAAAAACGTGGACACTCATTTTGGGATAATTTTTTATAGAGAAAGTGGCATCGTTTTTGGATGTAGGGAGTAATCTTTTACTGTCACATGTGCATCTAAAGTCCTACGTCTATCAGCTTCTTTGCTTATGGAAGTGATGTTCTTACATTGACGATTCTCACATTTTGTAGCAATTTATTTCTTATAGTTTGTACTCTTTTTCTTCTTCTTCAAGTTGATAGGTATACAAATATTACCAAAGACTCTTAGCTTCATACACTGAATGTTCCACCATGAAAATCAACCCAAGCAAGTTGAAAGGAAATAAAATCAACTAAGCATTTCTTCTTTAGTTCACTGTTTTCTTATCGTACTCCTTCTTAGCTTATCTTTTGGAGTCATACACTCAAGTTTATTTCAAAGATTTAATTTAAACCTTTTCCAAAGCATATTTTAATCCTATTCTAGTTTCAATCAATAAATCCTTATTGCTTAAATGGCCAAGCATATTCATATTTACTAACAAGCTAGTACAAAGCAAGTGGCTCCAAAAGAATGATCTAAATGCCTAAATCACGAGATGACAATCAATTTAGAACCTCATCATGTATCAAGAGCGGAGCAAGGATGTTTAGAGGGCCAAAAGTATAGAGTAAAAAATCAAAATATACAACAGTAAGATAAAAGACAAATGCATAGCAAGCAATGTATAAGTTAAACAAAAATAAAACATTCCACAAGCAATGTCAAGTTCACAAGAAAATTAAAACGATATTCAGTACATATCTAACATTTAATTTGTGTTAGACATTGCTTCATTGAGCAGAAATCATCAATTAAAACTGATGTGATTTTTTAGGTAAATCCTGTCTATGTGTACAATGCAATCCACCATGTTAAGGGGCATTGAGAGTTGTGTTTTGTATTTTTATATTATTTGTACACTAACTTTTATGCACTTTTTATATAATGTAAAACAAATAATATAAAAATACAAAACACAGCTTCCAATGCCTCTTATCTTATGCATGGACTACACATGTTAGATAAATCTTTACCTATCAAAAAGCATACATGATATCAAATTGATTACAAAAAGAAAAATCAAAGGTTCCATAACAAATTCCAGCATAATTTAGACAGCTTCATATAAATTTACCAACTGCAGAAACCAAGCCCAAAAAAAAAAAAAGTACCTTTGCTGATAAATAGGTATGATTTCTTGAATGAACTGCTCAGGTGTGAGTGGGAGATCATAGTCCTTAACAATGGCAATGGCAGATTCTTTCAGTGTCATCCCAAACCTCTTTTTCTCTTCCCTCTCCTTATCCAAACCTATCCCATATCTTTCCAAGAATTCCTTCAACACTCCCTTTGTCTCTACACATCAAATCAACAAACAAATTAAAAATTGAGACATGAAGGATTAAAATAGAAAGGTGGGTCGAAAACAAAAAGACCTGTGTGCAAGAGGGTCCCATCCAAATCAAAAACCACAGCCAAAATCTGGGACTTTCCATTGCAGCAGCTCATGGCAAACCAGAGAGAGAGAGAGATTGGTGGGTTTTGAAATGGAATTAGGATTGGGGGAGATGAGAGGAGAAGGAGCAGTTTTTAAAGTGGAAATGGAGAAAGGGATCGATACGATACCCAGGAGGACACGTCCACTGTCCAACAAAAAGGAGAGAGCTTTGGGCACTAAAATAAATACCCATTTCCATTTGGTGAAGTGGAGAGACGAGGAGGAGGAGGAGATCGAGAGAGACGGCTATTTTCCCGCGTTTTTTCCTGTAGAATATTGGGGACGGCGCTATAAGGCAACTGGTCGTTTATTCTGCGCCACGACACGACCCTTCTCATCTCTCTGAAACAAATTCCAATTTGTCGCACGTTGGTTTAGTTGGTAAGAATAAAAAAATTGGATTTTTTTTGTTTGTAGAAATGGGATTTAGAAGTTCATCGGGTCAGAATGAGCTAGCTATGGCTCGATGGTCAATACACACGTATTTATAAAAAATTAATTCAATTTTACTAAGTCGAGAGTGGAGTTTCGAGTTAGCTACTATGTTGTGTTGTTCGGCTTATTAAAAAGAAGGTATCATCTCTTCTTTGTTGATTTCTTTTTTGTCATATATATTCTTTTACCTAATTAAACAGATTAGTAAAAAGGAAAACAGTAGTCAACAAATTACAGTTTAGAAAGTGTTAGATTAGTAATGATTGGGTCCCTTTTCATGTCAATTTTGCTTAACTATGAGAGAATATAAATGGCACATTCCCTTTATGGGCTTTGCTTGAATGAGAAGAAAAAGAATATACCAAATATTCTCCTACTTGCAATCAGAACTTATACCTGAGAATTTGTTCTAATTGGAACTCTCTAATGGCTTCAGCATCAGCATAAACCTCATCCTCAAATCCTAGTTTTCAGACAGTTTTGTTCCATGTGCTCATCAAACACACATAATAGAACATCCAGCCATCCAGATATTTTCTACCGTTAATGAACACATCTGGACGTGTTATTTAACATGTATTTAAAGACATGCGAGTACAAGGTTCCTTAGGTTAAACAGATAACACAATTATCATGTAAGAGTTGAACAGAATTGACAAAATTCCAATGCAATGAGACAACACAACATAACCACACTGGTTTGGAAGGGGGAAAAATCACTAAATTCTTCTGTTGGGTTGCTTCTGAATATCTTTCGGTAATCACACAACAGAAAACAAATCAAAGTACTTTTTTTACAAAGTTTTTAGGTTCATGGCGCCCCAACTGCAGCTCAGCCTGAAACTGCAAGTTTGTGGTGCTATATCTTCATCCCTGCAAAGGATAAAAAAGATAAAATATGAGAACAGTGGAAAGGGCATATATTAGCAATATTGAGATACTGAGCATACATCGTCAATCTTCATCCTCCACATCACCAACTTTAGCAGTGCCATTTATCTTTTGCACATCATCTGTAACAACAAGTACAGGTCAAGATGTTAAGGTTGGGATGATCTGTGTCCACATATGACATAATTCATACATGTAAATGGTAAAATAGAATATTAAAATGATTGTATAACTGTCTCCACGGGGACACCACAATAGTTCGAGCATCACACTTCTCTAATTGAAATTGTGAGTTCAATTCCTATTAGGTGGGTGAGCAGGTTATGGGAAAGGAGATAGTTATCCCCTGTTGTGTAGCTTAATGGCCAGTTGGCCCTGCATTTCATACTAATAATGTCATTGTACAAGTTCATCTCAATCATAATATCCAATGAGAAATATCACACACTGTTTTCCACAGTACATATACGATAGCAGGTAAAGATGGAAAGAAATCGTCATATGTATAATGTTCACAACACATTCTTGTATTCTCATATCCATGCTAAGCTTATCAGAACACAACATAAACCATCACACTTAACACTGAAAATCGCTTCCCTGCAATGAATGTGATTCAACTTGTATATCTTTCCAAAATAACTGAACAAGCACACTCATTTTGATAAATTAACAAGAACAGTTCACTTTTCCTAATTATCAAAGTCGAATTATATATTTATATGATTATATCTATTGTAGAACATGTCAATGAAAAATTTGTTTCCATACAAAACACCATTCCATTGATAGAGTGGACCTTACTAACTAACTTCCTAGGTCAATGACCTCAGATGATAAGTAACATTATTTTTCTCACTACCCCTACAGATTCATGTATATCAATTAGCACATCTGGGAGCAAAAATGTTATCCGGATTTACTTGTACAGTTGTACCATTTCCCTACCTTTAAAAATAAACCAAGAATGAACAGTTGAAAACATTTACAAGACCTCCGGACTTGAGACCAATTTAATACGAGTGCAAAGGCCCTAAGAACCCTATTCTACAAGTTATAACCACTAGCTTTTATTTTTCTTCCAAGGAACCAACTTAGTTATAAGCTAGAGCAGCTACATATGAAATTCCTTTCACTTGGTATAGCTTATTGCCAATATGAACATTCCTAATTGTTGGAAACATTTTCTTCGCTACTCAGATAAATACACTACCTGCTGATCCAATCCGCAAAACAGATCTAATTTCAACTCACTATACTGACCCTTCAATTTTGAGCTCACCAGCCTCATTAACAAAATGGTATCATATAATATCATGTTCTTTCGAATTTAACTTTGAAACGAAAAGCAAGAAGTTAATGCAGCTAAAATTGTTTTACCACCAGCAACAAATAACTGATATGGCAAACAATATAATCTTAAGGAGTTATAATGCAGTGAGTTAAAACTGGATAATTGACTCCTGCAGTAAAAATCACCTCCATCCTCTGGGATGTCAGAAGTCCACAGGGTAAGGTTGTCCCTGAGAAGTTGCATAATTAAGGTGCTGTCTTTGTATGACTCCTCATTCAGGGTGTCTAACTCGGAGATAGCTTCATCAAAAGCTTGCTTAGCAAGGTGGCAGGCCCTGCGAAATAGAAGACATCGCATCAGAAACAGCTCAAGAATATGGTTCAATGTTATTCAAGGTGATATTATATCTCACAAACCTTTCAGGTGAATTCAAAATCTCATAATAAAAGACAGAGAAATTCAAAGCCAAACCCAATCGGATGGGATGAGTAGGTGACAATTCAGCCTCTGCTGAGCTGGTAGCACTCTAAAGACAATGCATAACATGAAATAATTAGTAAGGGAAAATAGAAAATTAAACATCTTGAATAACAATTATGCATCCAATTAATAAAGAAACTCACTAGAATGATATACGTTTAAAAAAAAACTTTGAACAACAAAGCCAATACAAGTGATGCACACACCTACAAAGTGCATATTGAAATACCGAAACCCCCTCCCCCTTTCTTCTTTTCTCGTATATCAACTAAATTAACACGCATAATGAGGTGCCAAACTACTTCACCAATCATGTCAGCAATATATGTAAGTGTGCAACTAAATGCGATGAAGCTAGCACCAATGCAGACTTAAGGGGGGCCTAGACCCAATAGTAAAAATACAAACCTTGCATTAAAGTTTTTAAAAAAAGTGAAAGGACAGCCTGATGCATGAGGCTCCCACCATTGTGTGGGGTCTGGGGAGGTTCATTAATGTGCCTAGCCTCGCTCACCCTAAAACCTTGCATTTAAGTATGTTGGGAAAAAGAAAAAGAACTAATCGTGCACCTCATATGCTTTCATTGACAGATCAGCGACCTCTTTCTTTTCATCACCACTCTTAAATTCTGCAAGATAGCGATAATAATCTCCTTTCCTACAACCAGAAAACACACACAAAACAAAACGATCTTCAACACAAATTATACAACTAGAATATATTTCTCTGTGTGTGTGAGTATCTCACATCTTATAGTAGAACACTGTTGCTTCTCCGGCTGATGCAGAAGGAATAAGATGCTCATCAATTACAACCATGATGTCATTACAAATGGTCGTGAGCTCCGATTCAACCTTTTGCCTATACTCCCTAATCCGCTTCACATTTACTTCATTCCCTCTTGCTTCCTCCTTCTGCTCAATTGACGATAGGATCCTCCATGATGCTCTCCGAGCTCCAACAATATTCTTGTACCCAACAGAGAGCAAGTTCCGCTCTTCAACAGTCAACTCAACATCAAGCTCCGCAATCTTCTTCATAGCATCCACCATCTCTGTCCAAAGCCAAACACCAAAAAAAAAAAAAAAACAGAAAAACATGAGTCAACCTTACCCATTTTGACCACCCAATACGAAAAAAATAACTACTTTCTGGCAATTTTGTTCCAATATAACCTTACATGAATTCAAACCCAAGAAACAAAATCATCAATACCCCTATATTCAATGATTACAACTCTAAAACCGATATTCTCAACTCTCCCAAAGAAAACCCAAAGATCAAATGAAATTCGACGAAACACAAATCTCTAAAAGAATTGAACTTTGAGATCATAACATACATATCAATGGCGGGCAGGAAACGTAAATGCATATGTATGTGTGTACGTAGAGATAGAGAATATGAAGAAGAGGGGAAGAGGACAAACCCTCGTAGCGTTCGGCTTGTTCGGAGAGCTTAGCGACGTAGAGGAAGGTATCGCGTTGGGTGGAGGAAGCCATGGCCGGAGGGATTGATGATCGATTGTGTCTGGGTTTGACTCTGTTACAGAGGTAGCTGGTGCTGGGCTGTGTGTGTATTGGTTCAGAGAAGGAGAAGAAAGAGACTGCTGTGTTTTCTTCGACAACGACTAAGAAAATGTATTACAAATTTCAAGCCAATTATTGGGTGCCACGTTTTCTATCTGCATGACTTTTTTTGGCGGAGTAGGTGTAGGTAGGTGGG
The DNA here is from genome assembly GCA_036897485.1 of Pelargonium nanum. Taxonomy (NCBI): domain Eukaryota; kingdom Viridiplantae; phylum Streptophyta; class Magnoliopsida; order Geraniales; family Geraniaceae; genus Pelargonium; species Pelargonium nanum. Next base: position 26,197 of record JAYMTF010000246.1, read on the forward strand.
GTATTAGGTCAAGGGATGGGCTTACCGGGCCCATTGAAACCGCCCATCTAGGAGGAACCCATTGAAACGGCCCATATAAAAGGAGTCTATTGAAAAGGCCCATCTAAGAGGAGCCCATTAAAAAGGCCCATATAAGAGGAGACCATTGAGACGTCCATCCCAACGCCCCCAGCCCGAACTGGAAAAATAAAAAATCAATGTTCAGATTCAACATAAATTAAACTTTTTTTTAATCAGTTGAGCTATTTAATCAAATAATTCACCACATACCGTTAACAGGAATGTTCGAGCTTGAGACCCAAAAAAAATTCAAATCCCTTGAAACGTTTGGACCAACCTGTCTTGGTTAAAGAATTAACACTTAATTAAAAACAAAGAGAACATAATAAGAGTGGTTCATGTGCATTTGGCAAATGGTAGTGGAAACAATTTTCAGAGCTTACAATTTAGATTTCAATATTTGAAATTCAATTCAATAAAAGAATTGATTCGATTAGAAAAATCCACATTCACACTTACATTTCGAATTTTATATGATATTATCCGAAGCCTTTATGAATTGGAAAAACTTTTTATTCAATTTGAATAAAAAAAGAAATGATCCTTATTTGGTCTGAAATTCGAATTTGCACTTTACATACATGTTTGATCAATCACTTTTGCTGGCTGGCTATGAACTCAAGATTAGGCTCATCATAACTCATAAGAGAATGAGACCGTGACCATGTGACCACATGAAATGAAATTAATATATTAAATGGCGACTAATCTTTGATATAATAGGCAGGAATAAAGGTCAACTTTCAATGAGTAATTAAGCACGTAAATAATTATATATCAAAATACTGCACATATATGTACAGTTCATAAAAACCTTGAACTTTAAGGAATCAAATTAACAGCTGAAGAAGCTATCATAGATCGACACGATCCGATCCAACCGCCATCATCTCATCGCATGTGAGTCTCTCTACCACCTTTCCCGCCTCCCAACGGTCCATTTCTCCGCCAACTATACATTATATATATAATACGCAAGTCAAATCTTTATATATAGTATATATACATACACTTCATGTAGTGTTCAGTACTGTTCACATTGATATATAGTTAATAAATGAAAGTCAAAACAAATAGAGGCCATTGTATGGGCATTATTGGTGTATAATAGTAGGTCATGATGCCCATGCTAAGGGACAGTTAAGTCTTTATCAAAAAAAAAGGGACAGTTGAGTGTTAAATTTACGATAGAAATTAGAACCAAAGTAATGTCTCCCCATCCCTATTTCTTTAGACCCCAATGGCCCAAATTGAACCCTATCTTGCCTGCAATTGTACAAAGAAGAAGAAGAAGTCGGTGCGTAAAATAATAAAATAATATGCAATCAGTCCATTATTGCAGGCAGTAATGAAAATTATATATCACTACTTTGAGATGGGTTCTTCTCTACTCTATATAAAGAATATAAACCTTCACATCTATCATATTTATATATACACATATTGACATCTTCTCAAAATATAAAGAGATTTTACGTACGCGATTTAGTGCAAATTATACACCTTCAAGAGCAAAATGACGGTAAGTTTCTCTCTCAGATCTCTTTCAAACAAGTTTCATTCAAGATTAAGGTTTCATATATATAGCCATAGCTATACTCTTCTTTTAAGATTAGTTTCTTTTGTCAAGAACAATACACAAGTAGTTTTCAATGTGTATTGTTCAAATATTAATGTTGGAGATTTGGTTTGTCAAGACCTTTCATCTTTGTTGATGTTTATGAGTATCGATCTTGATAGAAAGAAAAGAAAATCTAAGTTATAGAGTTAATGGTTGATACTCAACTATGTCTATGAGAGTTTGACACGTCATAATTTAACATCTTTCTGAGCATGAAACATCTGTCACGATCCAATTTGAATGTGTCTTTACCGAGTCGTCTTACTTTCATTTTCTCCTTCAACAATTATTTTCAATCGGTCTAATTTTCTTCTCTATATATACTCATCAGACCACAGAGCTGAGAGTGCACATGGACTGTGCTGGATGCGAGAGTAAAGTACGAAGCACTCTTCAAAAACTAAAAGGTACCACCAATTTATTTCTTCATTTTTCACAACATGACCTTAAAATTCTAGGGCTAAGTTTATTCACATGAATTGTAATATTATCTTTGATCAGGTGTAGATGGTGTGGACATAGACATGACCATGCAGAAGGTAACGGTCACCGGCTGGGCCGACCAGAAGAAGGTTCTGAAGAAGGTCCGGAAGACCGGCCGGAGGGCCGAGCTGTGGCAGGTGCCCTACAGTCAGGAGTACAGTAACTACGGCGAGATCAGGCAGCACCAATGTAACGGACCTGTGCCCTACAATTTAGCTCAGCCCTCATCTTCTTACAACTACTACAAGCATGGTTACGATAGCGATCGTGGACAATACTACCCGAGCCATGCACCACAATCCTCTTCACTCTTTAATTACCAAACTGCCACTGCATTCAGTGATGACAACACCAAGGCTTGTTCTATAATGTGATAATTGATTGCAGCTAATTAAGTTCTAGTTTTCGTCTATTATTAAGTCATGTATTTAATTTAGCTTCCTTTTGTTTGAGATATAGTTTTGTTTATCGAATATAAAAGCATGGCTAAGCACATGCTCTTTAATTGGTTTGGTCCACTCTTGATCAGTACATGTTATTTTTAAGCATAAGGTGATATATTATAGGTCAATTATTGTGGTATATATTATACTCTCGTAACCATATCGAGATATAAGAGTAGATATCTCTTGCGAATGCAACGTGTCATTATGTGATCATGTGTAGCACCTTTATTCAAATTTTGGGATTTGGAAATCATTATGCCTAAGCGGACTTAACAAAAAAGGTGGGATTCAAGAAAAAGTTAATATATATGATTTGTTGTTTAGGCCGTAGTTCAAGGACAAATTATTTTAAAGATTTTGCTCAAAGTTAAAGAATCAAATTATAAAAATGAACACTAAATAAGATAAATAGTTGATGTCACTTGATTTCTCGACTGCCCGTTTATTTATATCTACGTGAATTATTTGTATTTATTTAATGTTCAACTTTTATAAATATCTTTTTGGATAAAAAGCAAAATGGAGTTGCCGATGTGTAAAATTAACGGACACAGAATTGATCGTGACCAGAGAGACAAAGCTAAGATATTTCTTCTTGATTTCACAGTTTCAGAACTCAATATCTATGCCCAAATCATCATTCTGACCTCACTCTCAAAACCCAATTTCAACAATGGCGATTTTGCGCTACATTTCAGCGACCTCCGCTCCCATATCACCAGATTCCTCAACGCCACCGCCGTCCATCCCAAACCCGCGACTGACCAAGGCGGTGTTTCCCAAAAAGAAGCCGGAGAAATGGTCCACCGGAGTCGCGCCGGGAGAATACGGGGGCCCGCCGACGACGAGCTACCCCAAGCTCCGCAAGTACGCGGGAGGCGACGGAAAGGACCCTTTGACTTCTGATGACTATATATGGAACAGAGAATTCATGCCTAGCATGAAACGATTGCTCGATAACACTGAATCCCCTTTTCTCAAGTCCCCTTCTACTCAGGTTATTTTTGTTTGGTTTTGTAATTGTTTCTCAATCTGGGTAGTTTTTTTTTGTGTGTGATTGTGGTAAAGTTGTGTGCTTTGGGTGATTGAAGTTAATGGATTTGTGTGTTTTTGAGCAGTTTGTTCTGTTTTGTTGCTTGAATTGGTGACATGTTCAGTGATTGAAATGTTATGGTTTTGTACTCATTTTTCTGGTTATCTGAGCTAATGGGTTGTTTTTGTTCAATAATGCACACTATATATTTGGTGGTTCATGGTTCTGGAAATGAAATTTAGGGGTAGCTTTGAATCACATGTGGTTTTGTTGCTTTGTTTATATAATGTGACTAGTAACTGTTGCTTAAAAGGTTTATGTGGTATGCTTGGTACACATTTTCTTTTCTATGTATCAAAATAATTATGCTAAAAAATGGGTTACTTCCATTATTCTGTTGTTCTAGTTCCCACGTCAGATTGTTATATCGATCGCTATCAGCATTCAATGTTTTTCTTGTTCTTTAATGAATTGCTATTATTACATTGTTGTGAGATAAGATGATTTGGTGTGAACAGGAAGAGGAATCTGGGTTTCTAAGCTTAAATAGAGCCATGAGCCTTGACAGGTTTGTTTTTGTTCCTCGCTGATAGGGTCAAGTTCATTTTGTTTTGTTTCTAGAATTTATGCTTGTAGTGCTTCTTTCTGAAATTTCATTTGAATTGTGACATGTAACCAGTATGGATGTAGACTTGAGCAAAGAACTTATGGCACCTGCACAACCTGTGATAGAAATTCCAGTTGAGGATTTGTCAAAAGTAAGATGAATGGTTTTGCATTTGCATTTCCATTTCGAGTGTATGTTATGAAGTTATTCAATTATGCCTGTTTCATCAATTTCCTTTCTTTCTTTGGGATCAAATAATTATCAGAGCAGTGGCATCAAAGTGCGCAAATGGAGAGCGGCACCAACTAACCGTGAGAAAGACAAGTGGGACAGAGAAGCCAAGGCTGCAACTGGAGGCTCTGTGAGTCATATGCATCATCCTGTGTTTCAATTCTAGTGAAATCTCATGTGCAATGTTAATTGAAAATTCCCTTTAATGCAAAGGCATTTGATGTTTTAATTCATCTGACCTTAGGTGGTGATGTTTCGTGAAGTGAGGCAACCTCAAGGGGACCCAGCCGTATTGGCTGCTCAAACAAGAGAGCAGTATTTTAAGGTACTTATAACAAAGTTTATAACTAAAAAAGTGTATTAAAATCCCATGGACTTTTTTATAATTTGCTAGCGGTATTTCCTTTCTTACACTGTAAATGGTTTTGTTCTTTTGGATTTGCTTTTGCAGTTGAAGAGAAAGTTGCAGATCCTCACATTGGGTGTAGGTGGTGTTGGCTTGGTCTCATCATATGTTTCTTATTCACCCGAGGTTGCAGCTAGGTAAGTACATCGGCCTACTCCAACCCACACATGTAGACAGTTGGAGAATTTCAGCATATTGTTGTTAAGGTCTACTATAACTTTGTTGCCCGTGCTAAGTAACATCTAGCTGTCTCTCTGCTTTCACTTTCTCCATTTGAAAATGCATGGAAGCTTCAAATTCTTTATGACAAGCTTTACTGGAGAACTTTGTACGCATAGGTTGGAGAATCCTTAAATTGCTTTTCTAATTGACCTTACGTGTTTAAGTTATTAAATAGTATTCTCTGAAATTAACAATGATTTCAATTGTTATGCACTCAAGATTTCTTGATACCATCAATGGATAAACCTATTTCCATTGGGTAACATCATATACACCCTCAGATCATTTGCATCTCTGTGAAGGAATATGTATTAGAAATTTTGACTTAAATGAGAGTTTTATTTAAGTCAGCAATCAATGGCTTACAGAATACACGATCTCATAAATTTTTCTACAGCTCATTCTCTTTCCTCGTGTAACTGTTATTGATCTATGTTCGGTCCTTTCAGCTTTGGTGCCGGATTTATTGGTTCACTGGTGTACTTGCGCATGCTGGGTACTAGTGTGGATGCTATGGCAGATGGAGCCAGGGGCCTTCTCAAGTATGTATTAACCACACACACATTTATTGCATGATATTTGCATTAGGGTTTATCGACATCAGTTATTATTTTATTGTAGATTCTTATTCAGTTAACCAGTTATTTATTTGATGGGGGTTGTCTTAATGGCGGTTCATTTGTAGGGGAGCTATTGGGCAGCCAAGGCTGTTAGTTCCTGTTGTGCTGGTCATGTTCTATAACCGCTGGAATGGGTGAGTGATTCTGCTATGCAGTTTTTTCGTAGTAGAACAGACAGAATATCAAGTTAATGGTTTCAGATGTCCAAGTCACTGTACTAACATTAGTGATACATGAATTGTAAAAATCTTATAAAAATTATGTTCAGTTCAGTTGCTACTCCTTGCTGATTTGAAACTTGACCGTGCTTCGTTTTGGTGCAGGATCGCTGTTCCGGAATATGGGATGATGCAGCTACAATTGATACCTATGCTAGTTGGGTTTTTCACTTACAAGATAGCTACATTTGTTCAAACTATTGAAGAAGCAGTTACTTATGATTCTAAAAAGGACCCAAATTTAAGTTAAACCCTCTTCACCAGCAGGGGTAGCTTGGAAATGTGAAGCTGTGGATGAGCCAATCCGTTGCTGTCGGGATCTTTCTGAGCGCGCAAAGGCTCTGAGTGGTGAAGATATAGAAGTTTTCATATATTGTATGCATATATACACCTTGTACCACAAATTCAACATTTGATTTGCCCATTTAAGGAATGAAATTAGTTTACTTCTTGGAATTATTGATGTCTTAACTCTATATGGTATGATGCCGTAAAGACGCAAGTCACATTCAGCTTTTCTTGAACAAACACTGCAAATTCTTGTACAACATACATTAGCATTTTATGAGTGCAAACCAAACCTGGATTGGCAAACTATTTATTTACCAATACAATATTGCAATTTATCTTGACAAAACAAGAACTCATGTGACATAGGATTTTTATTATTGAATACTCAGTTTAGACTCAAACAGACAACAAGCATTTTACTCAATATCTAGGTTCCATTTACATAACATGACAAGACAGTTCACTGACATCGACTTGCACCGCCTCAGCCGGTGTTTTGCAGACCAGCAGCAATACCCTTCATGGTCAAAATTAAGGTGTCTTCCAAACCAGGAGCATATTCACTAGTAGGATTAAGCTTCACAAGTTCTGCAGCTGGCTTGCTTGATGAGTTTGTTTCCCTTGACAAGTGTAATTGTGGCCTTACCTTAATATCATAGTTGGGATCACGAATCCGCTTCAGAGTGTATGCTTGGCAGACATTAAGGGTTGTTATGTACGAGTCGCGAAGCTTGAGCCTCTGCTTCAAGTAGGGATCTCCTTCCAGAAGATCTCTATGCGCAGCAACCTATAAGGAGACAAATACTATATCAGCTTTGTGTGTCTCCTTTTACTCAGATCAGACACTTGTATCTTAATTTGTTCTTGAGCAGATAACATAGAAAGAAGCGATTTTAGATCACTCAATAGCAAAAAACTTACCTGGAGGAGAAGTTGCTTAGTTTCTTCATAGTTGGCCCTCAAGCGCTCTCCAAATGGTTGCAGTTCTTCTGAAACTAGTAGCTTGTCATACAAAGCAGCTATTCCCGGATTTCCCTTGGCAAACACCATCTCTACTAAGTCTATTGTGACCCGGAAGAAAGGCCATTGATTGTACATCACCTGAAGCATGACAAGATTCTTACTATCCTTCTCAATGACATTCTTAAATGCCGACCCAAACCCAAGCCACACTGGTAGATGAAACCTTTGTTGAGTCCACGCAAAGATCCATGGGATTGCACGAAGTGATTCGATGCCTCCGTTTGGCTTCCGTTTTGATGGACGGCTGCCAATGTTCATGCGACCGTACTCCAATTCTGGGGTTGCCTTCAGAATCCCAAAAGAAACAAGATGCACATCAGCATTCAAGATTTGTAATATGATGCATGCAACAAAACTCAATCAATGAATGCAACACGCTAATGCCATTAATGAAATACCTTGCGCTTATGGCAGAGTTGCACAAAATTTTAAATTTGGTATTTTTGTTAGGATGAGTATTATTGGAAAGAATAAAGTCAGTGGATAACTTACCAGGCGGAAATACTCAACAAAACGGGGTTCCTGGAAAACTATAGACCGGTACTCCTTTGTAGCAATAACAGCCATCTCATCCATTAGTGTGCGCCATTCAGGCTTTGGTGACACTGGAGGATGCATTCCATGCTCAAGTGTAGCAGCTGTAAACCGCTGGAGTGTTCTAAAGCACAGATGTTCCTCTCCAAATGATTGCTCAATAACTTCTCCCTGAATTGTCACACGAAGTGACCCATTAATTGTGTCAGGGGGCTGAGATAATATAGCCAAATGGGTTGGGCCACCTCCTCTTCCAACTGTTCCTCCGCGACCATGGAACATGGTAAGCTTCACTCCATACTTCTTTGCCACCTTTACAAGATCTTCCTGAGCCTTGTATAGCTGCCAACCTGCAGAGAAACGACCGGCATCTTTTCCTGAATCAGAGTATCCTATCATGACTTCTTGCTTCCCATTGATATGATTTATGTACCAATCTATTGAGAAAAGCCGAGTCAAAGCAGCAGGAGCAGACTCCAGATCAGCAAGTTTTTCAAACAATGGGACAACCCTTAATGGCGTCTTCACACGACATTCACGTTGTAAAAGCTCCACAGCAAGCACATCAGATGGGGCTGTTGCCATTGAGATTATATAGGCGCCAAAGTTATCGGGTGGAAGTTCTGAAATTACATGGAATGTGTCCAAAACATCTGCAATTTCTTCAGTTTTGGGAAGGTCAGGCCCGAATAGTGGGCGCTTGCCTCTGAGCTCGGATAAGAGCCATTCTTGCCTGCGATCCTCCGACCATTCTCGATATGATCCGATGCCCAAGTGATTTGTGATAGCATCCATAACATCAGTGTGCCTCTCTGATTCTTGCCGGATATCAAGTCTCACTAGTGCAAGCCCAAAGGTAGAAACTTGACGTAAGAAATCAAGAAGACTTCCATCAGCTATTGCTCGATCACCACAAGAGCAGAGTGACCTGTAACAGAGTTCAAGAGGCTCCAAGAACTACAGGAGAAACAGGACAATCAGGAGAAGAGAAGGAAAACTTCATATAGCAGCATAACTTTCATTGGCACAAAAACATAATTCTTAAACACACAATGGATTCATCAACTGTTACTGGACTGACCTGCTCAACATCAGTGAAGGTTGCTTCCTCAGGAATGTCAGAGATCCCATTGGATAATAACTGACGCGCACGTTCACGTGTATTATACAGTTTGTCCCTCACATCACCAAGAATAACACGATACGGTTCACTATGAGGAATTCGTTTCCAGAACTCTGAATCCACAAAGTTGAATCACGAAAAACATATTGAATTATCAAGCAAATTGATAAAATATTACCAACTAAATGCAACAAAATGGAAGTACTTCTGTGGTGCATCTTTTCTACCCCGTTTCAAATTTCAACCCACTCAGTTTAAAAAAAACACAAATTTCAGCGCACGGGTAGAAATGTAAGATTCGGACAACTCAAAAACTGTTGCTTCCATAATATGTTGAAAGAACTCTAAAAGGTGAAATTCAAAAGAAATACTAAAATCAAGAGTACATACCTATGTAATGTTTTGCTTCTTTCTTTGATGATTTAAGTAGATCATTAGCATGAGCGCCAAGTTCATCACTACAGCGCCACATTGACAACTGCCAATGCAAGCATGAAAATCAGAAAAAGAAGAATGATAGTATCAGAAATAGCATGTTATCGTAATCCAAAGACTAAAACAGAAAAGATAAATGAAGAGAGAAAGCGGAAATAATATTTGGAAGTACCTCAAACATAAGATCCTCTATCTGGGAAAAGTACAAGTTGGCCGCCATCATTCTAGCCAATAAGCATACATCTCTTGTTACTTCAGGCGTTACCCTGGGGTTCCCTGTAGTTCAATTTGAAGCAGATATGCTAAGCAACCGAAGCAAATTCAGGATAATGGAAAACATTCATGTGTGTGTGTGTGCGTGTGAAAGAGAGAGAGAGAGAGAGAGAGAGAGAGAGAGAGATGCTGGAAACAACTTCCATGAATTTGTTAAAGCAAATCCCCAGTATTGATGCAAATCATTAATTAAAAAGTAGTTCAGCAAATTAACAATAAATAACTTATCTAATTCCCTTAGTAATTCCATTATGAATTAAGCTGATTCTATGTTTAAGTTTAACCAAATAACATGATCTCGCCTCTATGGAAATCTATGGAAAAGAAATAATATATGAAACTTTAGCTATCATACTAACTATCTAGGAATAACGTAGAGAATTGATTAACAAATACCATCACGATCCCCACCCATCCAAGAAGAGAACTGAATGAGAGGGGCATTGTAGGGAACACGCTCATTAATCCCTATGTTCTTTAAAGCTGTGTCCACACGGCGTAAGAACTTTGGTACGCCTTTCCATATTGTTTCATGGAAGTAGCTCATTCCTGCCCTCATCTCATCTTGTGGAGTTGGTGGAGTTCGACGGATTTCATCAGTGCGAAATGCAGCTTGAATCTGCAAGAGAAGAAAAACTCACTTCTATAGCAATTCATGGAAAAACAAACGATATCACATAGAAATTGAGTGATGAAGAATATAGAAGAAATGTGAAAGGAAACACAAATGAATTGGAAAGCCGGACTAATGAGAGAATTTCTGGACATTATCATGTGTGTTGCATTATACGAAACATATGAACAAAGTGTAATCAAATGCTGAAAGTTTTGTGGTTCAGACTTAGTAGATGATGATGGTTCAACCTTCAAGGCATAACAATTCATGCACTTTCTATACGCATAACAATTCACGAATTGTCCTCACACTCACAATTCATGCATTTACTATATGTCATAACAATCAACTAGACTTTACTATACACAATCAAGGAAAACAACAGCTCATTATTAACATCTACATACCTCTCTTTGGAGAGCCTCGTCAAGTTCCTGCTTATCATCAGGAGTTATATCCTTAGCATTCAGCTGAGTCAGATATTGTCGTATCCTGAAGAGAGAAAAATGAAGGTGAAGTTAATTCCTAAGAGTGCAAAACATAAGCTTTAGTAAACTTCTTTACCAGCAGGAACTCTTGCATAAAAGTTAGATAATAAAAACACTGTGGTCAGTAGATAACAGACCTAGCATGCTTTTGAAGTAAAGATCGCCGGACGGATTGAGTGGGATGTGCAGTCAAGACCAAATCAACAGTTTGGTTCTTCAATGCATCAAAAACTTCATGTGGGGACTTATTCAATTGATTGACAAGCCTCTTGAGGGTCTCTTCAATGTCCGATTCAGTGGTTGCCGAATTTTCATCAGCAAAATCTCCCTTCTTAAGTTTAATCCTTCGTCGGTAAGCAATTTGAACCTCCTCAGCCAAGTTTGCTAAATTAAGCATGTGGGCAAATGATTTGGTGACAACAATTGAATCCCCAGCATCCAAACTTGTCAGCACTTTCCCTAGCTCCTCCAACTTTGAAGGGTCATGGTTACCTTCATACTCGGCTGAAAGCTCATAGCAGTCTTGAACCTAATTCATGACAAACTATATACATTATAAACTTGCATGTTTTTCCAGAACCCTTCATGAAACCAGTGCATGACTAACATTACAAGGGATCCTCATGAAACTTCACATATAAAAATACTAAACCATATGTTCAGTTTCATGATTTCATGCAAGGAGTAAAAGGCAGAGTGAAGCAATGATTGGTATTTTCTAGAGATTTTAAATGAACGAATTTGAGACATAATTAGACCTTACTTTCCTGTACTGATCACTCTGAAATCATCCAAACAGAGAATTAATCAATTGAAAACAAATCAAAATAGGAGATCCCCATAAAAGTTTATAAGTCAAAACACCATGCAAGTATGCTCATTAGATAACTGTGCATGTTTCTCAAAATCAAAACAAACCCAATTGAAATTATGAAAACAAATCAAAATGGAAGATCCCCATAGAGCTTATGAGTCAAAACACCATGCAACTCATTAGACAACTGTGCATGTTTCTCAAAAATCAAAACAAACCCAATTGAAATTAATTGAACAAAATGCCCTTAAGTGGTTTTTGTTGTGTTTGAGTGTGATAACAAACTGGGTATTATTTAAATCAACCAACCAAACAATAACCTAATCAATCTCACATAAAGTTAATACAAAAAATCATAATGTGCCTCCAATAAATAAACAAAATCCAAATTGTTCACCTGATATAGAAGCTAATCAATAACATGCAATTGAAGATGAGAAAAGTAAATATCAAAAAAATGAAAATCGCATTACCGTTTCCCTGAGTTCCTCCCCATGCAAATCCTGCAAAATGTCCAGAAACCTATCCAGCAAAAGAGCATCGTACTCGACCAATTTGTCATCATCAGACACCTTCCCAGGTGCCAATCGCCTCAATTGAGCATCAATCGAAGCCATCTTCTCCAAGTTCCGTGGAGGAGCAGCCATCCTCTCTTCCTCACTTACTCACTTACACAAAACGCACACTCTCTGCTTCAGCTGCTCTGTTTTACTTCAGCCAAACAAATTACGAGTCGAAATAAGCCAACACCGTGAAGATCAAAATACAGAAACCCAGTTGAGGAAATGAAGATTTCAATCGATTTCAGAATCGTGTTATAGTAGAGAGAAGTGGGTAAGAGAGAAATGGATCTCGTGAACCAACGACTACCCAGAAATGGAAAATGGGTAGCTCATGATCGGTACACGAGAAAGAAGAAAGGAAATTTTTTGAGGCTCAGGTCACGAGAGAGAGTGTGAGAGAGAGGTTGGGTTGCAAAACGAAGCTCCGGTAGCTTGGTATTTATAGACTCTGTTTTGCTTGTTAACCAGTAGCCACCTTGTAGTAGACTAGTAGTGGACTTCATTTTACTTGGCAATTTTAGCTTAATTACCTATTTTAATTTAACTGCCCACACTCATTTACTCACACTTAATTTGATTTAATTATGTTCCTAAAAATTGATTTAATTATGTTGTTCTTAAATTACAGTTGAGTAGGTAATTGACATGTCATTGCATAGCGGTATAGATGCTCGACATCAATACTCGAGGTGTTGGACTCAAAACACCTCTAAAGCGTTGGTACGTAGGCGTGTTTCGTGTGTGAAGAGAGGGTTTCTTTGTATTTGAGTGTGTTATACTAATAAAAACATATATTAATATACTTCTTTTTATTGTCGTCTAACCATAACATAAGAACTTGCTCTTCCCGATAGACTCTGCGTCATATCATTTAATATGTTAACATATTGAGTTAGACAACATAACATGCTATTGAAGTGTTGTGATATTTGAGTCAATCACGCACATTGTCTTCATGCACTACTATAACACACATAATGAGGAGTTAAATATAGTCTCATATCATTATCATGTAACGTCCTAATGACACATTTATTTGATAATTAGACATTTATGTTATCATCATAATTTTTTCAAATACATAAGGTTCATGATCCAAATGCAATTTTATATTGTTTAATTATGAAATAAAACTTGGTATGGGATGCTACATCAACTAAGGTTAGGGAAAGATTCCAAGAAGAGGAATATGGAATCTCATTTGAATTTATATATATTCCTAGTTCCTTGTAAATAAGGTAGATCCCAAGTATATCTCTTCCTTGTGATAGACCTTTTGAGTAATCAAATAATACCATATTTTTTATCTTTGAGGAAGGGAATATGGCATCTATTTTCACTAATGATAACATTTTGTTTGTAAAGCATATTCTCTTTATCCCAACTCTATGGAGGAAAACCTTATTATTTAAGGTTGATACTCTTTCAACTATTTTCAAAATAAATATTATAATTGTATCTATTTTTATATCTCTTCCTTGTGATAGACCTTTTTCCTTGAAAATATTGTCATTCTTAGTAGTACAACTCAAATGGAACGGTTTTAGGAAACGGTCAAAATCCATCTCTCACAACAACTTTTTTCTTATAAGTCGTTTAAGTCATCTCTTAAAAATTGGTAGCTCATAATTTGTTTTAGGAGTTGGACAAGCTCTAATAATTTTCCATTTGAACTAAAATTTTCGAACTACTTTTACCCATGAGAGAGTCTAAACTAAGTTATCTCCTATAATTATCTTTATTGTAAACTATTACCTCATATGTAAATTGAAAGAGCTTTCATGGATTTGATGCTATATCTAGACAAAAAGAAAATCTCAAAATTGTCCTAAATAAATACAATGCTATTTTTATATATAAATGAAGAAAAATAATAGATCACGTGAAAGGGAGGTTGCTAGTTGGGGACATGAATTATGGTTCACATGAAAGGAGCAAAACGATGAGAAATTCATTTTGAAGATCCTCTCTTTATTATTGTAATGTTCTTTTTTGTCATCATCCATGTGCCATGTCATATATTACTTATTTTTAGTCAAAATTTACATATATGTGTGTGGGTCTATAACCTTAAAATAAACAGAGTTAAATATATTTTTTGGTTTAGGGAACCACTCATATTTTATTAAATATATTAACTAATTAATTATAATATTTTGATCCATTAATTAAAAGCAAATGGGTAAAATTTAGACAACAATATGGAGTACAAATTTTTGTTCTCTCTTTCCAAATCTATGGTATCACAATGAAGAAGAAGAGACACTGTCCTTACAAAATGTGAAAGGACAAATGATTATGGCCTTGTGTTATATTTGTACCTATCTCCTTTTCTTCTTCTTCATCTTCTTTTTATACAATACTTTTTAACAATCTGAAAGGCCGATTTGATAAAGAAAATGACAAAGTATATGAATGAATGGATGATACTTCATTTTAGGCATACCCATGAAATTAATTTCAATTTTAGCTCCTCCAAGCTTATTTCAGGATCTAAAAAAAAATCTCTACCACATGTTATTCCCTCCTAGGCCATGACCACCTCCAAATGGGTCGCCCCTGCTTGACCCTCCTACACTTTATGAACCATTGTATCTATACACACAACATATCGTCAACAGAAAATGAAAAGCTTGAACCCGAGACTTCAAAGAGAATTTGAAATGCTTAGAGTGCTGTCTCAACCTGACTTGATTACAAATCTATTTAATAAAATTAGAATAAAAAGAAAAGGGAGGAGCCCAGCCCATTACGATGCTAACTCATCCAAGTGTTACAAAAGTAGAAGTTTGGAATGAGTGAAACCATAATGGGCTTAGCCCATGAACTTTTTCAGCCCATAGTTATTGGGCCTGAAGCTCCTTTCAAGTTCAACATGAAGAATGCCCAGTGCTTCTTCAAGCCCAATAGCGATCATTCTTTTTTATGGGAAGCCCAATAGCGATCATAGAGTAGGTTTTCTTGAGTATTGTTGTCCAGTCTTCTATTTTTTCATGGTTCTCTCTTCTTCTTCTTCTTCTTCTTTTTTTCCTTTCTAGAGTTCAATCAATCTTGATTTATTATTATTCCTTCCTAATATTCTAGAATTCTAATGAGTTGTGAAATCAAAACAAACGAGTCAATCACTATCTAAAAATCTATTTTCTTGATATTTTTTATTCCACACCTTAAACCACAGTTGTTTTGTATCACACCCTGACTAATTTTTATTCGAACCATCCGTAAGAAGATAAATTTCTACAAATGTCAACGCATTTTATTTTTTGAAACTCAAACGCGACATTTCAAGTTACGTAAGAACAATCCTAAATAAAAAGGTTCCGTAAGAACAACTCTTTGCAGTTAACTCATGCACTTAGTGATTATTGCGGACATCTTTTATCTATCATGTCAGTGAGTAATTACTATTTCAAACTTTTTATTGTACAATAAAACACTGTTGCTAATAGTATCATATATATACTTGTATATGTAAATTTTCTGAAAACAAACATACAAACAAAAAAAGGCCAGCTAGTAGAAATGGCTGGGAATCTTGAACAGGAAATAAACCAATTGGATGTCATATCATGTAAAGAGAAGAAGGTGTTAGGGTTAGGGTTCTGTGTTCACTGTCAACCAAAATAAGATTTGTGGGGCAACACACCATAGCACCAACTTCTTAATTATTTGCAGCTACCAGCCAATAAATAAATATATTCTCAAATACATCAACAACCCTTTATTTTCAATTTTATTTTTATTTTCATTTAAATTTTAATAATTTATTTAATAATAACAACAAAAAGATAAATTGTGGCATTTTGAAAATGACATGTTCACTACAATTCTATTGTCGGCAGGGATGGTGACAATACGCAACAATCCAAAACAGTGCACATTCTATAGCTACTCCATGCATTGCTCTACTTTTACTTTTATTATTTTCTGATAATTATTTTTTGTATAATTCATTGTCACTGCTCATTTCCATAGGATCCATATAGAGATCCAATAAAAAAACAAAATTATGTTTCTCAAATAGTTGGATTCTTTCTACCACTTTTGTATTTTAGCTTTAAAATATAAAGTATATATTGCATGGATATATAAAGTATACAGCTCCAAATTAGAACTCAAAAAGGTTTTATTACTGTTTTACCATGTTTTCCAGCTATTGAAGTATTGGAAAAAATTGTTTAAAACCACACCATTACATATGTATTATCAACGTTTCTTTCACATGTAACAAATATCACATTTATCATAAATTTATTGTGTTAGCAGCCCAACAAAACATAATTGTGTGTGTGTTTTTTTCTTTTTAGTTTTTCTTTTGTACCATCATAGATTTATTTATTTATTTATTTATTTATTTTTTATAGATTTATTTATTTATTTATTAATTTTACATAACATATACGTGTATGTACAAACGTCACAAAAGCAAAAGATTGCAACTTTTGTAATCGCACTTGCTAAAAGGATTATGATAGATCTACTTTTGGCTTAAAAGACAAGTTGTAATTATATTTTTGCATGCTTTGATGTCACCTAAAAACAAACATATATAAATGCCTTGCATTATTCATATTCCTTCAAACAAATGCTAACCGAGTCCTATAATTTAATCAACCCATTCTTAGCAAAACAGTTCTATATATTATGAAGCTAAAATTGCAAGTTTTTGCAATAAATTTATTTCCCGATGATTTGAGTTCTATATATTATGAAGCTAATTAAAATTGCATGTGTTGGCTATAAATTTATTTCCCGATGATTTGTAGAGTTGCTGTGAAAGAAAAACAGTTCTATTAAGATGGGTTGCTGTGGAAGAAGATGGGCTGTTGGAGATAGATAGAAATATAGGCAAAACGATGCCAACCAATCAGAGACTAAAGCTTACACATATTTTAATAAC
>JAYMTF010000247.1:0-43183 GCA_036897485.1 Pelargonium nanum
GCAATCACCGCCTCTCTAGATACCCTGATGGTATTACACTCATATGAGAGACACGACCACTCCGATACGATAGCCGCAGCCGCCGCTCCTTAGAGAGAAAATCCTAGCAGCCGCTCCTTATCTCGAATTTGCTATGTTAATAACTTATAAAAAAATTATGCATCAAATAAATTGTAATTGACTAAATAAATAAGGTTGATTATGTAATGACACCTCTAGAAAAAACTTAAAACAAAAATTTCCAAATTTATCTACAATCTCAACACACTCTAGATTGATATAGAACAATGAATTATCATTATCTAATCTAAGAATAAAAAATAAATACTAACAACAAACATAGAGATATGCATGAGAAACCTATCCTCAAAAACTACATTTACTCTTTTAGCCTTCAATCTAACTCTATCATATGATAACAAATCAACACAACAAGTACCAAATTGTAACATAAAAAATAGGTGAACCATCCCATAAAATCGGAACCGCTAACCCCACTTCCTCCATATCTCCTATCACCACAACCTAACAACATGTCCTTATCTTAGCCACTCTTCGTTTCAGCTCCACAACACTAAAAAAAAACCAACAATGAACCAACCAAAAATGGTGGACAAAAGCTCCAAGAACAAGAAACCAAGCAACAACAACAACAATGGCAGATCTCTGAGCAGAAGTAGCAGCATGAGAGCAACTCCACCACCATTTTTCATCAGCATCGGCATTTCACAACCCAAGATCCGAATCCACGTCCCCAAGTTGCTGGCCAAAACCATGCAAAGAACAACAACAACAACAAACCATGAAATCAACGATGATCGAAACGGCGCCGCCGCCGCCAGAAGGTCCGGGAATAACAAGAGTACTCTACCGAAAAAGGTGGCGTCGATCTTGTCCGGGTTTTTCGGGATCAAGAAGACAAAACAGGACGACAAGTCGCAGGTTGTACATGTTCTTGAAGACAACAAGTGGCTGGAGAGCACCGGGAGGGGCAGCGGGAGGTGTTTGTGCTGCGGAGCTACGATCATCGGAGGGGACGACGCGTCGGAGGTGGCTCTTTGCAAGGATCATTCGCTGTTAAAAGAGGTTTTGGAGGACGAGTTCGACGAGATCATAAAGGGATACATTGCGGCAGCTGCGAGAAATGAGAGTTTGAGGAAGCTGGTTAGGGTTCCGTCAAGGGTCGGGTCCCGCCGGAGGATGAGGAAGACGAGGTCGATGAGGAAGAGAGACGAGAAGCGCGAGGAAGAAGAAGAAGATGAGGAAGAGGAAGAGGAAGATAATGGTGTTGGAGAGAGTTTTGCAGAGAACAATGATGATGGTGGTGATGGTGATGGTGGTGATGATGGTGAGCTGTGGAAGAAGAAGATTATGATGGGAGGAAGGTGCAAGCCAGTGGATTTTTCAGAATCTATGGACTTCGGTTACTATCCAGGTGACAAGTATTGGGGCTATAGTTAAGAGAGTTTTTTTTTTTTTTTTTTTATGGTTTTGTTAATTTTATTAGGACTGTGATCAAGTCTAACGTTTTTAGATAAGAAATCTATGATGTTTCATTCGTCTTAAAGTGTCATTGCACATTAAGTACACACAACGTTACGTATCAGCAGAAAGATGACTTGATTGGTATCATAATATCATTTTGTTACATTGATGGTAACACACGAGTTATGATGACTTAAATGATATCCCACGTACGTGCACATAAGAAGTATACACAATGTTACGTGTCAACAAGTTTGATTGATATCATATTTCTCAATTATCATTAGTACTACTTAGATGTCCAAGTAGTTGTCATTACTAATTAGATTTAACACACAAGTTCGACAACTTAAACAAGTAGTCTAGCTAGGTTCACATTAAGATGTCTTGACTGATGTTGACATACAAGACATGCACTAGTTAAAGACTTACTTTCTTGGCTCAAATCAAGTTTTTATTTTTTCAGTTTAAAACTTCAGAGTACGTAAAATTTTCAGCTTTGACCGACCTAATCTGAATCCACGACCCATATTTGTGGATAGTTCGGATTCAAATTAAGTACTTAATTAATAACTTGCTTGGTGTCAACATATATGAAAAGTTTTAGAAATAGGAAGGTATTATGGTATAAACTATATATAAAGTATAAACCTAGCTAGCTGTTGTGTAGCTCTGAAACTGTAACCATAGAGAATCAATTGAAAACCAACCATCATGTGTTTTATATAATGAGAATAATCACCAATACAATTAGAAACAATATTGTTAAAAAATAGGAATCACAATAGTAAAAATGAAAGTGAGTGTAGTTCACTTCACTAGAAGCAAATAAATATACAGGAGAGGTTTTGTATCCTACCTTACCTTTGATATTGGGGGCTGAGAAGACTAAATTTTACCTAATCAGAGGATTAGACCCATAAAATACAGATGAAAAAAATTGCTAAAAATTCAATTAATCTCGTCTCTGTGTCGGTATCTGGTCAGCTGTGTGATTGCTCGTTGTGGACGATGATGCTACTGCTCTACCGTTCAGTACCCCGTTATCCGCTGGTGGACTCGTTCCCCATTTTCCCTCCGCTTCTATAGGTTCTATCACTTTGACAGACCCGTCCGTCAACCCAACAGCTAATTGATTGGGCTCCACGGGATGCGTGGCAACAACAAGCGGGTGTGCAGCTTGGCCTCTGCAAGATAACAATTTAACAGTTATGCTATGAATTGAATTTTTTGAGAGTTGCTAGTTCGTTTTGATTCATGACAGCTTTACTTACCCGTTTGAAACTGCCTGGGGAAGGTATGCTGATGGAGCAATACGGCATCTTAGTTTCAAGGTATCGGCGTCAAATACTCCAACGTTTCCATCACAAAAAGTAGCATAAATTAACTGACTGTTGCATGAGTACGCTGCATAGGATATTGGTGCAGACAGTGCGTCTTGTGGAACCCACTGCAATGAACAACACGGACAACTTTTATATGGTATATCAAATTCGATGACAAATTATAGGAAGCAAACCACAACGCGTATCTATCTACCTGCCGAATACAATCCATCTTGGAGGCATCGTATATAGCTATCTGAGTTTCATGAACTACCAGCATGCGGAGTTGGTCAGCATGAAACTGTACACGAGTATCACCAGTTGTCGCCTTGCCAGCTGACGTTTGGATTGAAATTGTTTTCATTTTATCCCACGTGTCAATGCTCCATACGCACAGCTGCACAAAATATCCAATATAATATATTTTCTCGCCTTACTGTCTATAATTCATATTTACGTTTGACTATAATATATTCTGCTTACTTGAGCATCAGCACCCGACGAAACCAAGATATTGAGAGTGGTAGAAAAGGCTAAACCCGATATCCGTTTCTGGTGACCCCTCAATTTTGATTTCACCTAGAAAAAAGCAAGATGCCACATATAAGTCTCGCATAATAAGCAAGGCAATTCACGTACAACAACAAAAATATTCCCGAAATACCTCATCCACTCTGACGTTGTAAATATGGATGGTTGAATCCTCCATTCCAATGGCTATGATGTTGTTATCCTGAGGATGGAAGGCTAGGAAGGTCGAAGAAGGAGGAGGTGGCATGAATGTTGTCATTACCTGCGAACCAAAGCAATTCATGGCCGAACATTACAAAACAAAACAGAAATTTAAATACACGAGCATGCAGATTTAACTAAATACCACACATTAAGATATATATATATATATATATATAGAGAGAGAGAGAGAGAGAGAGACCTTGAAAGTCATCATGTTAAACAATGAAATTTTTCCACCACATGCTGACATTACATAGGAGTCATTCTTTGAAAGTGCTATGCACGGGACTGCTTCATCAAGGTTGACACCTGTGACATCATTAGCCATAACAAGACCACTGTTTGGTTGCCATAGCTGTGGAACAACACTGGCAGTGGCCTTTATGCCAACAAACCATTTCAGAATCTACTCTCCAATGAGAAAAAATGCAAACAATCACAAAAATAAAAAAATATGAATTGAGAAAAGTCATTCTTAGCTATCTGGTACCTTCCCACTAGGATTTTGTTCACTGCGACTCCACTTCCACAGCTTCTGAGTACCATTTGACCCGAGTGCTAAGATTCCAACACCAGAATTTGTATACAGAAGTCGAACAACCTGAACATACCCAACAGTTCAATTACTGGATAGATGAGATGTTTTATACTCAACCATGGCAGTTGAAATATGTAACACACCTTACTAGAAGTATCGGTGCTATCAGGCATGGTGACCAACCGACACTGAGCAGGATCCAAAATTTCAGACAATTGCCAGGGTTTGGCTTTATCAATGTCCTCCACAGTCTTTGGCTTTTCTATGCTCCTACCCATGGGATCATTTCCATTCTACAAAGAAAGAAAAGCAATAGAAAAATAAGAAGTTAATCCTTCAACAGAGAAGAACTTAAACAAACCTAAAGAACCTAGGAAGCAAGATAAATACAAAGAAAATAATCTTCTAAGTTTCATGGTAGAACATTTTGACAATTCCTTTGGTTCCCTTTACCATTGCATAAAAGGCAAAGGTACATGTAAGCATGCCCCTCCACAACTTGCAAGGGCACACTGGAAGGTGACCAAGCATGTCACAAGATGAAAAAAAGCCACAATCCTAACATTTCATGGCATGCTTCTGTTAATAACCAACGAACCACAGCTGTGGATCAGAGTAGATAGTGCCTGTTTATAATAATACTACTGCAACAAAGAAACTCGAAGTTTCAAATTAGAAGAATTTAGGCAACATACAAGGATAGGAGAAGGCCTGACGGGTGAGCTCCTTTCCACTTTACAATTGACTGGAGTTGCACTTGTTCCAGCTGAAACCTAATAAAAACAAAAGGAGAAGGATCAGCATGAATACCGTGAATAAATATCATAGACAAGAAAACAAACCATCGGGTGTACTATAACCAGCTTGTTATTATTTTTCCTGAAAGTGTTAATTCTAACCTTGACTGCAGCAGATTCCATGGGCTTTCTCATGGATTCAAAAGGCGATGTCTCCATCACTCTTACTGATCTACGACCAGCAGCATTTGCAAGTATCTTGAATCCATTGTCTGCTGTAGTAACAGCAAGAAGATTTCCTTCCTTGTTAAATCTCAAACGAGGAAGATTCTGAAGTAAAATATATGCTGATGTTAGTCCCTAACAAGATAACAGAAGAGTTCCAAACAACAGTAAGAAAAATTAAGAATCCAGTACTGACCGGAAGTCCACCCTCAGCATCTGTGCTGGTTAGAATATTAATGTTGTCCATATCCCAAAACTTGATCTGGCCATCTTCACCAGCAGCCAGAAAGTGATTTTGGGTAGTGTCAAACTGCACAACCCCATTTGATTTCTTTCTAAATCCAGCATATGTCCTCTTTATTGCTCCTTCACTTTCATTCCATTCAACTAGATAGGAGTCCCCATCTTTACTTGTTCCACAAGAGAATAATCTAGGAATGGAAACAAAAGCAATCAGAAGAAGCAAACAACTTGAAGGGTATAAAAGAGCAAATGGAACCCTTGTTGTATTTGTCAAGGCAAATTTCAACCATTACACCACGAAACATATAAGAAACTAAGAAAGCAACAAATATTATATTCAGAACCTTTTTATTGGAGATTTCACTAATCTTACCTACTTCCGCCGATCAAAAAAAAAAAAAAAACTAATCTTACCTACTTCCATCAGCACTGTAAAGCATTGTAGTACACCAGTGCCCAGGAGCATCATAGTCAACTCTAGAACCCATGTTGTCATATAGCCAGGCCTTTATTTTCCCATCTATGGCAGTTGAAAATATGAACTGCAAATTCACAAGTGGAAGACTTATGACTTAACCATAACAAAGGAATCTACATAATACAAGTATCAGAAGTATTCCAATTCGATTGTTCCTAAAAACAATGAGAAAGTATGCATGCAGTCATGATATTCCCGTACCCCATATTTGGATCACATGCTATAGTAGAATACATTTGAGTCTAAATTTAGCAAAGAACATTAGAACTTTTTAGTTCCACAAGCATATAAATTAACGAACAAAATCTTATTTTGGCTAACATACCTGAATGTTTTCCTTGTGGTGAGGACAGATGGAATATACAGGTGCCTCATGACCTTCAAAATTAAATAGTTTTCGTCCCGTTAAATCCCACACCTGTTTCATCGTCCAGTTAGATCATACAAGTATAATAATATAACCAAGGCTTCTCATGAAAAATTTCTGACCCTCACCTTTATTAGTTTATCATCTCCACAGGTTACAACACATAGTTGTTTGTTTGGGTGAGCAAAAGCCAAGTCATTCACACTACCAACATGAGCATCAATCTGCAACGACAAATGGATTGAAGTTAATACAGATTGCAATTCAACCCCGCTAGAAAGGAAGCTAAATATTAACTCACCTCTAACAGCTGGTGCAGATCATTGGATTTAGGATAATCATACAAGTGAACCAAATGTTTGCTAAATGCAACCCCTGCAAATAATGCTTTTAAAAAGATATTCAAATAAATAGCTTATAGTGATAGCATGAATTAGAAGTGCACATACCCACAAAATTTCCATTAGGGCTCCATATGACACGGGTGACAGATATTGGTGCATCTTTGACATAAGAAGTCTGCAATAAACTCTCAACTGTAAGACTCCAATATGATCAGGTATATTTCTTTATAGAACATAATTTTAAAACTGCAATCAGCTGTGCATGTATATAAGAATACCAATCTCCAAAAAAATCTGCACGTTTCGTATATATTTTCTTGACATTCAAGTAAATCTTAATCATCTGAACGAGGATATTACCATTGAGTACTTAGTTAAAGATGAAATAAATACCTGAAATGCCGATGTTAAAGATTGCATTTCCCATATCTTGAATGGCTTTGTTACCAACTTCTCTCGCAATCCAAGTTCCCATAGTGTAATTTCACCATTACCAGAACCAACTGTCCAATACAGACACTATGAGTCAGACATAGGAAAGGAAATATGTAATCTATGAGGTAGAACTTTAGCCATAAAATCAATTGACATATGGGTGAATATGAATCATGAATGATTCTTATACCTAGAAGCAGTGTGTGGTGAGAAGGGTGAAATTCCATGCTTGTGACAGTGGATCCATGATGCATAGTCATAGCTACAGCTCTGGGCAGATCATCTAATGACCAAGGAGTTTGATGTCTAAGATTTGGGTATGTAACCTGAGGTTAAAGCAAATAAGACACCAAAATTAGTCACAAACCATGCTCCAAGAATGCATGACTTGGAAGTTTCCAAACAATCTAATTGTATAATTACAAATATTACTTGGCAATATCCTAAAAATTGCAAATTTGAAACTGAGATTACCTCCTCAACAGATTGTGCAGGACGTAGCCTCTTCATTAGTTCATGATCTGGATTCTGATATTCAACCATACCTGGGTTTGCTGGAGGAGTCCTTGGACGTTTCATAAGCGAAACTGTTCAAGTGAAAAGGCATATCATGAAGGTAAGTTACTTTCTGAGAAATACTTAAATAAATCAATTTTAACATGAGAATTTATTCTTCATCATAATAGAAATTACATTCACTAATCATATAGACAAGTTTTGTCTTATCAACCAGCTAAGGTAGTGTAACAACTAACATTGGAGCAAATACTTGCCCATCTCAAAATTTTACTTCCACAGTATTTTCAGGATGTCTACAAAGCATAAATTGAAGACTACTATGTTACATTCTCTCCTCTAAAAAAAAGTAATAACAAAAGAAGAAGAAAAAACTCCATTCGATAGTAGTTGATAAGATGAGCATGTTATAACCGAAATTTGACCAAAGTTGAATGCATTATGTCTCATTAGATAATACACGTCCACTTAAATGGCTTGTACTAAGAAAAAATCTTGTCACCTTGATTTTGGGGAACAGGTATGGAAGATGCAGTAACAACAGCTGCTTGAACAGATGAAGATGCGGATGCATTAGCCATCCAACCTGCCAAAGCATTAGCATTAGCAGATGCTGCAGTAGGTGGAAAAGGCTGCAGGATGAGAAAAAAAATGCAAATTAGTTGAAATCTAAGAAGCTAAAACCTTCATTTATCACATAATATTAGAAAAATGATACATCAAGGAAACAGAAAACTTTAAAATCCATATTTTATCATACACCGTGGGCTCCAAGTGCTGTATAAGGAGCAGGTTTCGCAACAGCTGCAACAGGAAGATTTACGGGTGTAGGTGCCAGAGGACCATTTGTAGGCGTACATGAGTGGTCTATGAATAACGTTTTAATGTCTGGATTTGGCCTAGGGTTCTTGCATAATTGGTGCTGCCAGTTCAAGCTGCATAGACCAAGTACATTTTTCAGATACCGAACCTGTGTATCATATAGTAATCTAACACTGTAACAGATACATGTAAGAAAGCAGCATATCCATAAGGACCTAAGTAAACTAGAATCCTGGTTCCTTTGGGCTGATGAAACTCCAACAAAATATTAGCAGCAGTGTTCTACAAGGTTATATATTTTCTGCAGTATGAAAATTTGAGAATTACTACAACCAGCAGGCTCCATATTCCCTTCTTCAATTTCTCTTCACCTTCTGTGGCTATAACCTAGTGTCGTCATGTTCTACAAGGTAGTATATTTTCTGTGGGAATGATTTTGAGAAATACTACAATAATCAAGCTTCATATTTTTCTTATACAAATTCTCTTCACCTTTGTGGCTATAACCTAATAGACTTAGACCTCAGGACTCAACCTAGCTCCAAATTTTCTTATTCAAACGGTCTTCACCTTTGTGGCTATAATCTAATAGGCTCAGACCTCAGGACTCAATTAAAGCTAATTTGGATAAAGTATAAGCTGAAACAGAACCAAAGTGAAAAAGATAGTTTCCTAGAATAACCGATTTGCAACATACAAGAGATGTCAACTTCACCTTTGATTGATAAGAGTCCGCAATCTTGATGATTTCAGGGTTGGGAAAACAAGCTTATCCCGAAAAAGGGGATTTGCTTCTATAAGCTTTTTTAACTCTATCAACATTATGTTACGAGCGGTTTTGGTGTCTCCATACTTGGAAAGCTGCTCGTTTTCCCTGATATTCAGAAGCACAATAAGTTACATATAAAATACTTTGGTAATAACAATTCACAAATCCTGTTCTGCATATCACATTGTTTTTTGTGAAATTACCTGAAGTTGTTGAGAGTTAAAAGATGAGTGATCTCTTTGAACAATTCCTCATTAAATGTCGAGAAGACTTTCAGATCATTCACTAATATTTCAACAGCCTGCGGCTTGTCCTGCCTATCATTTCAAACAAATACATAATGAAGAAAAAATAATTAAAAATTGGCTGAAAGTAAACAGTATGATATGACAAAAAATTCAGGTTAATTATACCGATCAAGCGCTTCAAGATACTTCTGCTTCCTGATTTCAAAGAATATCTTCATGGAGTATCTGTTATCATCAACTTTGGTGAAGCCAGATAAGTACTTCTCGACTTCATCCCACTCTCCTGCCTGAACTTTCTCATCAAAATACTTCATGTTGAAGAAGAACCCAGATTCTTTCTCAAGCCTAGCAAAAAACACAAAATACAAACATTAAAAATAAATCAAATGAACACCATTTCCATACTCCATTTAGAAGAGGAAAAATGTTGGAAGGGACAAAAAAGAATCTTGGATATCAGAATTTCCATCATACAAAACCGTTCACTAAATCGCACCTAAATGCCTTAAATATTCGTAACCATTTAATTTTCCCGAATTTCTCGGCAATCAAAGCATGCACCACGCGCACATATGGAACAAAAAGATACCTAAAAAGTACACACTATAAATTTCATATATTGTCATTATTTAAACTTCTATAAGACATAATCCGATCCCAAACACTCAGGCATACATAATTAATACAAATACTCATCAATTAAGTTGTTAATTTCAATATCCACAAAACATAACAATCTAAAATCAACAATAAGAAAGTTAAATCTCAAAGCTCATTTTCCTTCAGCTGAACTATTATGAGCCAATAACAGCTCCTAAGCTATCTAAAGAGCTATTTTCAAAATCTAGTCACAGAGCAACACAAAACTCCAGATTCACCATTATAAGGAAATGGAGAGCGATAAGAGAGGGCTTACCTGTGCACAGACTCTTTGAACTTCTCTTCCTCAAGAAATTGAAGTATGAGGAAAACCAATTCTCTGCTCAAAGACGACATTTTGGCCACTCAAATCACAAACCCACGACCAATACCAACTCGAATACCAATTCAGAGCAAAACCCAGAAAAATTCAACAGCTCAATCCACAGAAACAGAACACACAGAACTCGAATTCGAGCAATTAGCAGCCCTAATCAGAGCAAATCGCACAGTTCAGGTCCCAATCTGAGCTCCGAATCACCGGAAACTCGAAATCGTCGGGCTTTCGGGATCCAATCCCGCACGGACTTCGAGGATTTCTAGGGTTTGAAAGGCTGCGGAGGAGAGAGAGACAAGATAAAGAAGAGAGAGACTAGGTCTCGCTATCTTCGATGCGCTGTACAGGAGTTATTTTTCACTGACCTATCACTGATAAGCAGATCAGCTTATATGATAGTTTGATTCCATTATCAAAGTGGTTATCATATCGTGAGATGATATATAAAGCGTGTGGTTCCGGATTCGAAACCAAAATTCAAATATGGTGAATATTCAGTACACACGTCCAGTTCTGGTACTGTCGCTTTCTATTGTGTCATTCAACACTTGAAATTAATATATCGTATCGCGTACCGGATCGATATGATTTATCGGGACAATTTGGATCTGGACAAGAACAAAAATATGAGTTTGCGTGTCTGTCACGTGTCTCATATGAGTAGGTGGGACCCAATCTTCGATGTTACATCAAAGTACTGAACTTCTGGTCTGGGCTCGTGGGTCGTGACTCTTTAATGTTGGAAATTTTATACTATGTACATTGTAATCAAATGAGTTTTATTTAGAAAAAAATTATATTGTGTTAATTATTTTTGTATCTGTATATTCATTCTGAAATCTAGATGTACAATGCACTCATTTTGGCAAGGAATGAGTACTTTGTATCAATATTTTACGTAATAGTTGATGAAATATCCGTTATTGTAGGAGTTTTGATGTCGTTGGAGTCTTGGTATGGGCTTGAACACTTGTATCTTATAGGGTTAAAGTTTCATTTTAATACTTGAGTTTTGGTACTGATGGCGCTCACACCATAATAGAGTTGTTGAGAAAAACGCAGACGTGTGAGCTTTTGTGATGCCATGTTTATGTCGCGGTAATGCAGTGTTGATGTCAAGTTGATGAGACGAAGAGGACCACAGTACACGGCGTTGGAGCCCATATGAGGTGGCGATGATGTTAGTGTGCTGAGGTGGTAATGATGTTACTACCTAAGGTATCTTGATGTGTTGTTTTCCGAGAAGGCACTAAAAGGTCAATTTCAAGATGTTGCTCTCATGACGTATTGTGCACATGACATTCACGTATACTTATTAACAAGGTGTAGTACGAGTGTCTGAGAGATTATCAATTGGACATATCTTTAAAGACGTCATGAGTTCAAATATCATGGAAGGAGAGATTATGGAAAAAGAGTTGCTCATTGGGCTTTCATTTCAGAAAGATCCCAAATTCATATGAGAGGGCTATACTTTAACAATTCTTTGGGTTTGGTACAAGACCATATATATGATATATCTACTTACTTGGATATATATGTCAACTTTAATTTCTTTAAAAACAAGCAACTACTATATATTATCCCAACCACCAAACATCTGAAGACTTGACCAAAGAACAAATAAAACTATATCTATCACCACCCAACAAATATAATACATAGTTTAACAAAACAAAACAAAACATAAGCGTGTCAAGAGTATCCTTAAAGTAAAGACCTGTTGCAATAAACATACAAACCAACAAGCAAAATTATTTTTAGCTTTATATTTTGTAAGAGAAGATACTATTATACATAAATTTTTAGGAGAGAGTTTAATATTTATTACTGACCGAACAAATACAATTTTTTATGGCGTCCATATTACCATGTATAGAACTCGACTTCAGTAATCAAGAGAAAACTCAAGAAAAAATATTTGAAGTGAAAATAATTACTCAAATACAAGACTTTTACAACAACACGTGTCCGACGTATTTTATTAAGAATAACGCATGTCTATTTTAATGAGTTTTTATAAGGCCGACATGCATGCAATATATTAAGAAAAAACTTAATTACAAACAATGATTTAATTACTTTTCAATCAAATCACTTTTGGTTGACACATGGTGTTTGTACAATTTCCCCAACCCTAGATGAGGAAGCTCTCTTGCTGCCCTGCATGCTCCAAATCATTTGATGCTTTAGGTTTCATGTATATTGCATAAATCACCAGCTGTGCCATTCCTAGAAGAAATCCAACTACATTTGGTACCTATATAGGCACACCAAAACAACCATTAACAAAATATATACTTTGTGTTTTAAAATTTTATGCACAAATAAATGCTTAACAGTGATTTAATGGTCAAGAACCACTAATTATTTTCGATCGTTATTGACAAACGTGCACTTCATTAACACACTTGAATCCAACGAGTTGTTCTGCTTCCACAAATTTTATTGAAAGTGTGAGTGAATTTTAACGTGATAGCAAAATCTAATTGGCTTAGACTAAATTAGATTTTGATTCTTTGTTCTCTCTGTATATGTCTGAGTAGGTATGTTAAAGCTTAAAACTAGGGCATACGAAGGTAAAAAGAAAAACATTAACTAAAGTATCTTGTCCTTAATTTGTATGCACATATAGAAATACGAGTAAAACTGTATATGTCCCAAATATTTATTTAAAATGATGCAATTAATGAAATGCGCATTTTGCCCGTCCTTCCCCGACTAGAAAGTTGGTTAGATCGAATCGGGTTAAATTCATATAAGATTTCGAATGCCTGCAAATTTGGATCCGTGATTAAACTTAATCAAAATGTGCCAAGTGCAACGTATAGCTCGTTAACCGATCACTTTGCACCATAAACTCACCAGAGGATAGTAGGGCCATGTACGTGGAGTGTACTTGCTCATTAAATTAACCTAAGTCTTATGATTCATTAATCAATTATACTCAAACAAGTGGAATGGTAGATGCAGCTGCAAAACTCGTTGTATAATAAACCAACTCATGGTTTCTTGAATTCAAAGAAAGCTACGTAAATTTGATAATCAATTATATAATTAATGAGTCATTTTGATTAAACAATGGCCATAAAAATCCATACGTTATATATGAAAACGATGGGAACAAAAACAACAAATAAAGGACTTACAACGAGAAAGATATCTTGTAAAAGAACGGCATAGAAAGTCCAAATCCCTCCGGTCAATAAAACGAAAAATGAGAGTAGAAATGGCATATACTCCACACTCTTAGTCCTCACCACACTTCTCTGCAAACACATAAACATTAATTAATGATTCATCGTCTAACAAGCACTCAGTAGAACAAGTGATTGATTTCACTTGGTCCTTTAAGATCTCAGATTCTAGTGTTGGTGTTTGTACGTAACTTAACGTTGATCCAGTTCGATCAATTTTTCAATTAGATCAGTCATTTTAACGGTAGCTAAATTTCAATATGATAACACCAGACTTAGTTTTCTCTCTACTAATAGTTCTCTCATTTAACTTACGACACACCATATGACTAATTTGTGACTTTTGACAGCCGAATTGTTTTGAGTGCGACAACAACTGAGGAGGAGAAGACATGCGTTATAACAATCTTAAAGAATATAGATATCTAACTGAATATAAGAACACCATTGACCATATATAAACGCCTATAGTAAAATTTTATGAAACACATACCGTTCATTTTGAGACGCGGAGCTGAGTAATTAATTACATACCATGATTGCAAGAGGTGAGGCAAACATGATTATAGCAATGCCATCACACACAAACCCTAGCACATCCATCCTCAGATCTTCATGCATTGTTAACCCAGTAACCAAAAGTACCAATGCTAAAGAACCCACATTCAACAGTCCCACAAGTATCATGCTCTTAGCCTATAAAACAACTAATTAGTAACACAAATATTACACATCATATATAGTAAATTTTCATGGTACTTACTCTTTTTCTTGGAGATGCATAGATTAGAAACAAGATTATATAAACAATCTCTATAACAACACCAACAGCATTGATAGTGGCTACAAGCATCTCTCCTGGTTTTGTAAGTCCATAGTAAGTCCACAGAGATGCATTTAGCAGCGTGATTATATAAGGAAGGCTATCGAATTCTTCGGTCGATCTGTTCTTCACTATTTGCTGAAATGTTCTTCTGCATAATTAATTGCAAGAAATCAAATCAACGAAAGAAAATGAATATGGACATACTTTTCGCGCCCACAAATTCAATGGGACGGTGTTAACTCGTGAAATGTCATATCCTCGTTGACCTGGCCGAGTTGATTTTTACTTACATGGGAGCAAGAAAGAGCAAGACTGCAATGATGTTGCCTGAAACAAATTTAAGATTATAAGTAAACAAAAACGCAAGAGAAATTAGGAGAAAGTTCGATAAAAAAACATACATATATACCTATGACTCCAACAATTGAACTTAGGTTCATTGCCATATCAAGAAATGGAACAAGACAACCTATACAGACTATAAGGATCTTGATTTTTTTTTTCTTTGGATAAGGTGTGAGATCTCCGATGATTAATTTGGCTTAATATAGATGTACATGTACAATAACTTGTGTGTCAAGATTTTCTTTTGTTTAATTATTTGTTCATTTTCTATGCTAACTAGCTAGTTACTGTATTTTTCTTGACTTGAATTAGCTGACTTCATATATATCATTTGACAAGTTATAAGCAAGACTTAATTTAACTAGCAGTACAGCACATGTAGTCCAAATTAGTAAGTGCACATTTTTATATATTTCTTTAAGAAAAATTAAGTGCCTACTTTCTTTTAAAAATATATAGCTACGTGCCTCGATTTTCGACGTAAAGAGTATGAACTCCCGTCATGTTTCACAAGACAACGGTAATATTTTGTCGAAGAAACGAACAAAGATGGAAAGACTTTAAACTTTTGAAGGGAACTTGTGCATTGATGGATTCGCTTCATTGGGATTGTGACGAAGAAAATGTTCATTGTGGGGAACTTGATGATCTTTCTCTATTTACGAGAAAATATCGTTGATCTTTCTTTGCTTGCGTTAGTTCATTGTACGTGGTTTTGATTATGTGGGAGAGCTTGCTCCGTTACAGTAAATCCAGAAGATTATTGTACGTTTTGTCGATGGAGGAGAGCTAGGCTCCCTATTCTCAATACGAGAGGGCTGCACTTCATTTAAACGAGGCAAGAAGAAGAAAAAATTAAGAAGTAACATCAATTGCAAATACTCACATCACCTATCATTTAAGTAAATTAAGTTGTCATGAAATTATGACAAACTAATACTATTACTGAACGAGCCGTGTTCGTCTTTACTTTACAATACATATTTGACTTCTAATATGAAGACATAAAGACGAACAAGTTGTTCGTATTACTTGAGCATACCAATCAAACAATAATACTCTGCAATATTTTCTAGTAGATCCCAAGAATTCAAATTAGTAGTAGTCTTACAAAAATTCAATCACTACAACAAAAGCAATCAAGCGCAACGTACAACATTTCATAGAGACTACAAATTAAGCAACCATATGTTGAACCCTCTAACCTTTCAAAGCTTCAACAAGCAATCAAGCACCTAATTTAACACTCAAAAATCTAATACAAACCATCCATCTGTGAAAATCATAGTTGGCCATTTTCGTGAACTCTATTGTCATGAGACGATTTCAAGTAGTGCAAGTCGTATGGGCTCAACGACGATGCCTTGACTATTTTCTGCAAGGTGTATAGTCGATTTACTGATGGTTTCGGGAGGCTCTTCCCCTTGTAAAGGCTCCGGTTCTTAAGATCATCCTCGTACTCGTATGGACATGGTGGCATCTCAATGTCTCCTTTTACGAGTTCCGCTAACCCTTCTTCCATATCCTTCTCCACTGATTTTTCCGATGATGATTTGTTCTTGTACACTGCATACAAAATCAGCTGCCCCGATCCCAGCACGAACCCAATTGCATTTGGCACCTGAAATGGAACAAGTTGTGTTAGACCCGTTAACAGTCCACCTGCAAAGTTAATTAAAACGAGAATGGATTGAGCTCTCTATCTATCTCTCATCATAACACCAGAAAAGCCATAACAGGCTTGCAACATCAATTACTAAACAGATCGAATAAGACTCTTATCATATTGTAATGTTACATAATGTAAACTATACAAGCCTAATCAAGATTGGTTATATATAATCATTGATCATATGGAATGCGCAAGAAAATGAACTTACTCCGATGTAGAAGTCTTTGACAAGCACCGCGTAAGCCGACCAAACACCAGCATTCAGGAACAAGAAAAATGAGAGGAAAAATGGCATGTAGGCTACACTCTTGGTCTTTATAACTGTTCTCTGTCACACACAAAATACAAATAGCATCGTTTCTCTTTCACAGCTAAATTACTAGAAACGCGATATGTTTATACGTACCATGGCAGCAAGAGGGGATGCATACATGCCAATGGTGAAAGCTGAACATAGAATCCCAGTGAAGGTGAGCCTCATATTTCCATGGAGAGCCACCAGAGTTACTACAACCACTACTCCAAGAAACCCAACATTCAATAATCCCACCAATTTCGCCGTCTTAACCTGAAAACATGTACAAATTTAGCTACCATTCAAATCTTTATTCAATCCCAATATAAAACACAAGTAGCTACAACTTGTAAAGCCAATCCACAAGGCCGGTATGTTTATGTGAATTCAAGAGTAGTTTATGTATATCCACCATTAGATTCTTGAAAAAATACACATCGATCGAGTCATGTTGCATATTTATTACAACGAAATACACAGCATGAAGTCACTACAAGAATCACGGCCTTATCTCTTGTAAGGAGATTAAGCGCGCTATCTCCCAAAAGTTAATAGCATATGTCCTATCATAAGAGACAGCCAAAAGTTGTCTCTCCCACGTCTCCCAAAAGTTTATAGCATATGACCTGAGACGGCCAAAAGTTGTCTCCTCCATGTCAAAATTGGCCTTATCTATCTCCTGTAAACAGATTAAGTTGTCTCCCGAAAGTTTTTAGCATACGACGTATCATAAGAGACGACCAACCACAAACAAACTTATGTGTGTGTTAAAAAGCCCAAGCTATCTCGACTTAGGAGAGGGTTAAGCCGTCTCCTATACACATCTTATAAACATCCGAGCATAGTAGTATAGTTGAAAATTATAACTAAGAGAAAGCAAAACAAGACCTTCTTCTCTTTGGGGGCATAGATGAGGAAGAGGGTAACATATATGAACTGAAAGACAGCTCCGGCGCCATTTACTGTTACGACCAAGAAACCGCCCGGCTTGAGAAGTCCATAGAAAGTCCACAAACTTGTGCTCAACAGAGTTGTTATGTATGGAACAGCCTTGTAATCCTCTGTAGATTTTTTTTTCACCACTTGTCGGAATGTTTTTCTACAAATTCCATTGATAACTTGTTATTGATAATCAAATGTCCCCAAACTAAGATAATTCTAATTATTGCAATTATATTGAGTATACATCAAGCCACTTGTTCAACTAGTCATTAAACAAACAGATTGATCAATAACAAGTGGTGAAGATTGATATACGTTTTAAAACTTAAATTTGTTCCTGCAGATTGATTAAGTTTATAGGAGTAATTTAAAGTTTTATGAATTCAAGTAATTACAATAGTATTTCTTCACAAATATTCACTCTAGCTTAGCCTCCACAATCAATAAGAAAGGTACTTAATAATTAATATAGTGGTGGGTACAAAAGAATACTTTAAGTCACTTCATAATGGAATAGTACTAAACTAATGACAATAAATAATTACAAATCCATCCCAAAACCAAAACCAGGATGAAAATTAAAAGAAGAAGAAAATCACTTTTATTAAATTAAACTTTTATGTTTCTTCATCATATCCACATATATATAAATATCCAAG
Organism: Pelargonium nanum; assembly: GCA_036897485.1. Lineage (NCBI taxonomy): Eukaryota > Viridiplantae > Streptophyta > Magnoliopsida > Geraniales > Geraniaceae > Pelargonium > Pelargonium nanum. The sequence continues at coordinate 18,180 of JAYMTF010000247.1, forward strand.
CAAGAGGGAAAACAAGTAACAAATAAATCTTTATTTTTGTATAAAGAACTTACATGGGAGAAGCAAAAACCAGAATAGAAATCACATTCCCTGCAAAAAGAAAAATAAATAAAAAAGTCACATCCATGAAAGTTTAATTTAATAATAGCGGCATGGGCAACTGCCTACCATAGACGATATAGAAAGTTTTGAATAATTAATTTAAAAAACTCAAAAATTGCATAACAGTTTTATACATCTCTTGCTTCAAAATTTGAATCCAAGCACAAAGGAATTTGAAACAGTAAAAGGATCAAAATACCCTTCAAACAACTCTAAAACACATCACTGTCTTCAAAATTTTCATTTTATATGATTCGAGTTAGCTTTAATTCAATTCAAAAACATTAACATTTGAACTTAAAAGTACCGCAGCTCCTCTAAGAAGCTGAAATAAGAGAGAGAGAAAATGATGGATCAAGATTGAAGAGAAACATACCAATAATGCCAACAATGAGGCTCAAGGAAGCCATGGAAGGAGGAGATGAAGGTGAGGGAAGTGTGTAATTAATGAAGTTGCCAAATTATATAGAGAGTGCATGTGAAGTGATCAGAAGACAGAGACAGAGGTTTGGTTTGTGGACCTTAAAACCTATTGGAAATGTGAGTGATGTGTCTACACAGTATCTGCTTTACATGAATCATGGATTTGTGCCACGTATGCACAGTGTTTGATACCATGCTATATATAATGTGCCACTTGTCAACATTTTGGAAAATTTAAAGTTTGGATTGTTTTCATGGTTCTTTGCTACCTTAAAACACATGATGTTCAGTCAATGGAAAAAAGAAAAAATAAATAAAAGTTTTGAAGCGGTAGGATATGTTTGGCCGCCTAGAATTTTACCCTTAAAAGTGAAATCAAATAGTATACTAATTTTTCAATGATTTTGTAGGTGAGGAAGTTGTTAGATAAAAGTATAATAAGTATTAGGTGATTAAAGTTTGAGTTTTATAATCCATGACTCGAGTACTTAAAGGCTCCTAAAAATCTTCAAAACATATAGTGAATTCTTGTCCTTTTCCTTCCAAATATAGGTGACATTATAGATTATATCCATAATTAATTAAGAGTTAAATGGTTTTGTCTCTAACGGATTGACATGTTTTTTGGATTTAGCTTTAATTAAGATTTAGTATGTTTTGATCTCTTATATTTTTTATACTCACGTTACTGATTATAGTCAATTAAAATGGGACACGTCATCATGCCACTTAAGATTTTAGATGACGTTAGACTACCCGTAATAGAAGGAACAACTATGTTTCATTTTTTTTGTAGACATGAAAGCGAAAACGACTTCATTACAGGTGTGACTACCTCATAAAATGAAACGTTGTCGCTCTATGTATCACAAGTACTAGAGACTAACATGGATTAAAATCTTAGGTGATCACATGATGATGACGTGTCATCCTAAACTGACGTGACACATCAAAATCGGCTACAATCGGTAACGTGAGTTTAATTATAAAAAAAGTGCATTCCAAGGACTCAAACCATGCTAAATTCTAATTTGGGGCTAAAAAAATGTCAATCCATTAAAGACAAAACCATTCAACCCTTAATTAAAAAAATCAATTTTAGAGTATTGACGACATATTTTATATAAATATATATGTATGAATGATAGTGTTACTTTTTTCTATAAGTATAGTACAAACTATACAAATACATTTACGTATTTTTGTTACATCACATCTTAATAATCAAGACAAAGATTAGTACATGAAGTCTACATTATTTTCCTCATGCAATTCATATGATGTGGGGTTCATGAGAAATAGATATTGTGTACCTAATTGGGCATAGGTAACTATTCATAGTCGCAACAAAGTCACAAGACAAGACAGCAACAAAACAACAAACATATGAAAAATAATAGTCACAAGTCTTCAGGATTGCCAAACTTATAGTGGAACCTTTATAAAAGTCTCCTACAATATTCTTTCAAAATTTAAGTTTTTGGTGTGATTCGATGGAGACTACAACTACTACTCTTCACTTTTGTTCCAATATTTCCTCCCATACCGGCGGACTACAGACAATTTCTGACCAACTAATCAGCCGACTGAGCAATAAATTAGTGAAGATTAGTTGTAAGTACCTTATCTGCAAGAGTAAGAATTATTTTCATCACAACCAAATGTGTGGTTCAACTGGTAAAAGATTGTTTCGGCTTAATCGGAGTTCACGAGTTCGAGGGTCAACTTGTACGGGTTGTTCCAGATCAAACTGAGGTTTTGAGTTCAAGTCTTAGAAAATGCAGCTACGTAAACTTGGTCGGGAAAGTTTTGCCTTTCTTGTAGTCCTATCTTCCTCGAATCTGTGTATGATATACTTGAAATGCGTCGATTGATTGCAAACTCACTTATGGAAACTCATGATTAAAAGGAAATAAAAAACTATTGTTTGGTTAGAAGGATAGGAAAAGAGGCATTGTATTGTACCTTTGCTAGTAGATCCATTGTGGGGTTAGAATGATATAGAGCTGACAATTTGAGTCTAAATTTACGAACTCGTGAAATTCAATTCACATTTTCATTTTAGAATTGGATTGCATAAAATAAACCTGGTTCATTTTGGGCTGGTTGGACGAGTCTGCACATTTTGCATGTAAAATTCATAATTCTTTCAGGTCAAGTTTGAATTAAGTGTTTACAAGACTAATATGAAAACTTGAATTTCAAGGTCTAGAGGGATATATAGGAGAAGAGTATTCAAACATATAACATTTCGCTAAAAAGCGTGAGTTTTGTCGATGCAAATAAATCAGACATGGGATGAGTTGCTAGGGAAAATGGAGTCCCTTTTTAGGGGTTGTGGGATCACTCCTATTTTTGGGGTTCTTTCTCCTAAGGTGATGAAAGACTTGGCCGTTCGGGTGACCCTAAGATGGGCGGTGGACGAAAAGTGGAGTCACGTTATCATTAATTTCGATGCATGTGCACTACGCATCCGCCAAGCCCTTTCGATAGACATGGAGGATATTTCACTATTAACTAGTATTTTCAGTTTGTGTATCGCTATGCGAACTAACCCCATTCGAAAAACGAAATCTCTCAAATATTGGAGTCCCTCTCGAAATATAATTGATTGGTTGTTGAAAATGACCCAATATTAAGTGGAGAGTGCATGAGGGAAGATATTTGGTTACCGACAAGCCTCCCAAACTCTCAAAGACAAACATAAGTGTAGAATAAACTTTAAGGAAAGATGATGAGATTGCATATCAAAATAGAGGTAGCTACCATTATTCTCCAACTTCCGTGCCTAATTTGTGTTTTCATTTCCGCTACACGCCATTTCACACCGACCTACCTACGCTATGCCATGATCGATTTGCGATTGTGACACACCACGTATCAATGCAATCCATGGAAAAAGTTAGAATATTGGATTCTCTGTTTCTGGACTCCTAAGTTTCTCATGTCAGAGTCTCGGAGATTTTAAGATCCATCGCAAACTGTTCATGCTCTGAGTTGCATATGAAGTGTGATTCTCGTTCTTTTATCACATTTATTATTATTGGTGACATGTGTTTTTTACTCGGTTGATCTTGTCAGTACACGTGTTGGAGTAGTTGTTTTGGAAGTATTCTAAATTGGGATGCCTAGGGATGGAGTTGTAGACTTGAATTCTTACTCATGTGTTCATGTACCTCGCGCAAGAGCATCACGCTGTTAACGGAGACCCGAGTGTGCACTAAAAAAACTGCTTCATACGTGAGAATATGAATTATAGCTCACTATAATTTAATATACGACAAATTCTCGCTGTATCAATTGAGATCCACACCCCATATGGTCGCTCCCTATTGATATCTTATGCGACCAAGTCCACATCAACTGAAATTCACATATTATAAGGTTGTTCTTTCGGGGTTACAGTTCAGTAAGAAACTGTAATATGGATAATAGAGAAATAAAAGAAATTATTTATTAAATACAAGAAAATGAAATAAATAATTAAAACATCAATTTGAAGGCCTAACGATCTCGGACGGCTAAAATATTAAGATCACACAACAAAGTGTGTCTTCATCAAAACGTCGCTTTCTTTCGACCAGTCAAATTTCACACGATTCTGACATCGTTTCCGATTTGTGCAGCTGTTTAATGATTCGCACTACATAGAGCCGCTCTCTGTTGGTAAGCTTCAGCGATGAATCACTACTAGGACAAAACATTGAAGTCCGAAAAATGAATTTGGGCCTGGCCCAGCCAAATAGGCCCACTGCAAAATGATGAATTTTTCTATTAATTATATTTCCAAATTGAATCATCAAGTGGACACGTGTACGGTTATAGATGAGGATCCACGAAGAACAGTATAGACCCTCAGCCCCATGCAATGCAGGATAAAAGCCAGTCAAAACCCTAGCTCCCATTTTCGTATTCTCTGCAGCGGCGCGGCGTGCAACCAGAAGGAGGAGAGGAAGCGAGCTTCACCACCACACCATCAATGGTCTCTCACTTCTCTCTCTCTCTCTCTCTCTATATTTCCATCTCTGTATCTCTGCTTTGTGCATATTTTTTCCTCACTAACTCGTTTCTGCAAAAAATAATAACACAGGGTATAGATCTGATCGCCGGAGGTAAGAGCAAGCGGACCAAAAGGACCGCCCCAAAGTCCGATGATATCTACCTCAAGCTCCTCGTCAAGGTCTGTTACATCTCCTCTTTTTATAGCATATGTATATGTCTGGTATCTTCACTTTTGTGTACTTGTATATATTGAGAGAATGAACTGAATTTTGTACATGTGTGTGTGTATATATATATATATGTTGCATAGACAAATATAAGACTAGCAATTTTTATAAAATCATTCACACTATACTCTTAAGAATACTTTCAGTAACAATAAATGATAATTTATATTTGCTATATTATTGCACTTACATTGCATCAATTCATGCTCGTCAATGTGTTTTAGAGTGTAACACATTCAATCAATTAATTTTAGAAAAAAATGGGGATACGTAAGGTGTTGGACATGTGTCCCCAAGATTATCAAAAAAATTGGGTGACACATAAGTTAAGTGCCTGATATGCATCTAACTTTATATCTTAAGAAGATGAGATTGCCTGTGCATCATAGATATCAATTGGCTTTTAATGTATTTTCTATGTTAACTATATTTGTATAAAGTTCTGTTATTACAAGTAATTTATTACTCCTTTGGTCACACAGTGAGTGTCTTAGTTTCTCTTCCAATTTTGTCTCAAAATGAATGTCATGCATGAATTATCAATAATAATAATAATATGGCTATAATAAGTTGGTATCTCTTGATTTTGTTACATCACACACCCATGTGATAAAATAGGAAATTTACAGCACTAATTTCTAAATTTTACTTTAAATGGAAACCATACTCATTTGTGATCTTCAGTATTAAAAATGAAGTGTAGCCATGTTGTTTTCGTATTGAGGGATGGTTCTGATTCTTTTTTCCTATCAGCTGTATCGCTTTTTGGTGAGGAGAACCGGAAGCAAGTTCAATGCAGTGATTCTCAAGCGGCTTTTCATGAGCAAGGTCAACAAGGCTCCACTTTCTCTTTCCAGGTTGAATCGATTCATGCAAAATAAGGTATTTTCCACCGTGTTTTTCTCAGCAATGTGTCATTTGATATTTATTTATGTTGTTTGTATGACTTACGTTGGTTTGGTGATCTTAATAGGAGGGTAAGATTGCTGTTGTTGTGGGGACTGTGACTGATGATATTCGGGTCGATAAAATTCCTGCCATGAAGGTCACTGCACTGAGGTTTACTGAGACCGCCAGGGCTAGGATTGAGAAGGCAGGTGGTGAGTGCATCACATTTGATCAGCTTGCACTCAGGGCTCCTCTTGGACAGAACACGGTATGGATGTTTATAGTTGATGTTTGATTATATGTATGGATGATTAAGCCGTTTATAATTGATAGATATAACAAAATCTTCTATAACTAAGTTTGTTTTGTATGACATCAAATATGTTTTAGTCCTAGTCAACTAATACATCTAATCCAATTCTATTATTTACATGATTGAAAAAATTCCAACACGAACATGACATATTTAGTTATCGTGCTGAACAGTTGAGTACGAACATGACAGGTTTATGGCCACAAAACACAAAAGAATAGGGCGATTGTGCTAAGTAGCATTGTGTTTGTACTTGCAGGTTCTGCTTAGAGGTCCAAAGAATGCTCGTGAGGCAGTCAAGCACTTTGGCCCTGCTCCTGGTGTCCCGCACAGCCACACCAAACCTTATGTCCGCTCCAAGGGACGGAAGTTTGAGAAGGCTAGAGGGAAAAGGAACAGCAAGGGATTTAGAGTCTAAGTTAGTATTTGTATTTGAGAAATTTTTCTTGTTTTTGACCTGCAATCTAAATTTTGTTAGCGACTTAATGAATATTTGCTGTTATGGATATGAATTCCACCTTGGATTTGCATTGTCTACCATTGGGACTAAAGGTTTTTTTTTGAGCTATATAGATTGATTTAGTTAATGTTTCATGTTTCTTTTATGGTAACATCCAACAATCTCACATCTGATGTCTCTCTTGCTGGACATACTAATTCTCATTGGTGTTAGAAAATTATGTTTCATGTTCAATTCTAGTTTTGTTTTATTATGTTAAAGAAAAACTATTTGTTATTGAAAGAACAAAAATGCATAAACCTATTAGAATTTCATTTTAGGCATAAAGACGAGATACAAATGTCACCCGCATTTGTTTCACAATTTCATATCTTATTTCAAATCATTTAAACTCATCATCTATTATGTTGTTGATTGGAACTCGTCTCCTCCGTCAACTTTTGAACAGAAGTTTACAAACAGGCAATAAAACCTTGAGAAAAATCCTATTGAAAACATAATTACTTGAGTCAAATGTACTAATGTCACCTTAAGAGTAAGGGGTTAATGTTATTTAGAATGTTTTAACTATCAAAATTACCATTATTATTTTTTTTAGAAAGCCAGAATTTCATTCATAGAACAATAAAACAAGCTTACAACATTTACACACCAGGAACTAAACTAGGACACAACACAAGACTCTTAAAACTAAAATCAACATGAAAAAATTAACTAGAAATGATATTAGATACATCGTTAATACAATTATGCGAGAACTGTTTCTGGCGTTTCCTTACAATTGATGAAGCCAACAAAGACATGTAGCCCACTTGATGCTGTTTATAAATTGAGTTCTTTACGGAGATCTTCTCAATCAGTAGATTAGAAATGCGTCTAGTTGTTATCTTCTAGATAGAATTTTCCTTATTCCACCATCAAGCTTGATCTCATAAAGGCTTCAAAGGCTTCCCTCCGCTGAGATAGTCCCGAAAAGGTGAACTTGAAATGGAAAATTGGCTCAACTTTCTTGACCTTTACATAATCAGATGGCATAGCCCTTACAAAGTCAAAACTTTTATTATCCATCTTCTGAAATTCTTTAGCCTTATAAATCCAAGAATCACAAAGTTTTTCTTCTTGAAGTGTTATTTCCTGTTATAATAGGAGGGAATTCTTCAGAGAGCTAATATTTAGGTTCTTGATTATTGCACCAATATAATTTCTTCTTTCTAATTACCATTAATTCTTGTAGTATTACTCCAAGTACCTTGTTCCCAATCCTAGTTTATTGTTATTGAATTGACATACTTAAAGATAAGTGATTTCAATTTCTTCCTCAAATTTGTATGTTAGACAATTAGAACAAGGATTGATTGATTATGATTCATGAACCAAAGAGTTTTTACAGGAAAGATTTATGGCTTCTGATATTTTATTTTACAAGATTGTCCATCTGTTTTCCCCAAAATCTATGAACTTTTCATATTATATTGGTGATGGTAAAATGGATTCATACTGTCTTCTTCATGGTTATCAAACAAATAAAATTTTACCTAACTTGAAAAAAAGCTGCAACAAAACAATTTGGCATTTGCCAAAATTAATTAAAATGACAAATCTTTTGTCCAATTTTTATGGCATCAAAACAAGAACTTAATGAATTTCAGATTGACATCACCAATACCTTCCCTATCAAACACCCAAATCTGGGTTAAAAAATCAAGATTTGACGGACAAATTCACAAATATTTTGAAATCGTGTTGAAACAGAAAATGTAAGCCAATAACATTGGAGCGCAACTCCATGGAACAATAGGAGAAGACTCAAGCAGAGAGGATTATAATTCGATTTACGCACAGATAAAATCCTGAGAACCATTTCATAAACAAATTATGGGTTAACAAGAAGAACTAAGTGCGATCGATTCCCTAATAAAAACAGAACTGAAAACAGAGAAAACGAAGAAGAAGAAGAAGAAGCAGTCGCATATGTAAACCCTAATATTGAAAACTCACAGTGAAACCTTTCCTTTAAATAGATGTAGAAATTCTAAGGTCTGCTGTCACGGGTGTCACTTTCATGACATTATTGCCCTCCTTGCTTGCATTGCTCAATTGTACCTCCCAACCTTGAATTCAAACCCCAATGCCCCTTGTTTTAAAGGCCCAAATTAAATTTAAATTCATATCATATTTTGATACGTTACTCTACACTTATTTTAGGCCTAAACTAAATGCGCGAGTCAATTGATGAGTATGGTATTCGAAACATAAGGTAAACATTTGTGTCAAAATTTAGTATAGAGAGTTTTGTCGTTTTTTTGAACTTGAATAAAGATTAGTTTGAAATGTGATATTGCTTAAATATTCTATTTAAAAGTGCTGATCGAAGGTGCATACCCACTTTAGGTACTCTGTGACAAAATGATATTGTAACGAGATAGTTGAAATGTGAACTACTAATCTATCCGTCTCGTGTTTAGACGTGTTTTAAAACCAAAATCTAAACTAGTACAGGGGAGACAAAACTATTTAACCCTTTTAGATATTAGACATTGAGAGCATTAATACATGTCAACTACATGTAAAACACGTGTCTGACTGTGATAGGTGGAAAGTGGATCTCATCTAGTACTTTTGGGCCGCTTTGGTTTTCAGGGATAGTGGATCTCATTTTGTGTTAGCTGTGATAGACAACTAAGATTAAATCTCAGTCTTAGATGATTTAGCTTCATGCATGAATCATTTCTCTTAGATATGTTTATAGATGTTGAAAAATAATTGCTAATTGGACAATAACAATTAAGATTGGATAAAATTAGAGAAGAACATGCTGATCTTTTTGCTCTACAAGTAACGTACCCTTAATTCGTACCAAAAATCGAGCTCTATCCATAAAAATGAGCCCATTAGCTCTCTCAAAAACCAAAATCAACAACTAACCAACATTCACGCATACTCATTAGTAGTTTTCGTATCTTTCGCTCCGCCGAACCCGGAAGTGTACGGAACTCCGGTACCGGCCGGCACCCACCGATCCCCCTGAATGAACCTCCCCGCCGTGTAATACATCTCCGCGTGCTGCTTCGAAATGGCCTTTATACCCTTCCACTTGACCCTCTTGGCCTTGTCGGCGCCGGGACCGTGGTTGTTCAGCTCGGCGTAGTAGCATGTCCGGAGAGCGAAGTCGCCGTTCCACGGCAACCACCCCTCCGGGTCGATGAGGTCGTCGATGTACGAGTCCATGATGATGGTTCTGGAATGTTCTTTCCAGGGGCGGCCGAGGTAGGATTTGATTTGCTTGCGCTCCGGGAAGTAGTCCCGGTCGGCGACGAAGGTGCTGTTCTGGATGACGAGGCCGGTGGGCTGGCGGCGCTCCTTGCGGCCGTGGGCGGTGACGATGCACTTCTGGTCGGCAAGGGGCATGCGGACGCGGAAGAGGCAGTTCTGGAAGACGGCGGCGGCGTTGCCGAAGACGAAGTCGACGGTGCCGGAGATGGTGCAGTCGCGGTAGAACTGGCGCTTGGTGTGGGTGTAGAGGGTGTCTTGGTAGCCATCGATTGTGCAGTTGTAGAAGATGGACATGTCGGACTGTACCCGGAGCGCCACCGCCTGGTGCTTCTCCGGCCCGGCCGTGTTCTCGAACCCTATGTTCTTCGCCATGAAGAAGTCTCCTTTTACAGCTGCATGCATAAATATCAAATTTTAGTTCAATCTCGTTAGGTATATATAAGGAGTATATATATGTATGTAGACAAGGAGTTCTTATACTCTTCTATTTTTTTTAATTAAACTTATTTTATCGGTTATATGCGATTTTGATGTGCCACGTCAATTTATAGTGAAACATCGTCATAATGTCATTTAAGATTTTAATTTATGTCAGCCTGTAGTTGCAATTGATGGAACGAAAATGTTTCATTTTTTAAGATTCGTTTTAGTGTTTTTACCTCAAAATAAAAACAAAATAAAACGCTATTGTTCCATCTATCACAATTGGAGTCTTACGTGTACTGCTGACATGGTCTAAAATCTTAAGTGACATGATAACGTCTCCCATCAAAACAACCTATAACTGAAAAAATGCGTTTAATTAAAAAATATAATAGTCTAGAGGCTCAAAACAGAAAAAAAGTGTCAGTTCAGACTCTATGGGAGGCAAAACCAATTACCCTTTTTCTTACATCTATTTCACTAAAACTCGTCACATATTTTACGTACCAAAAGATGCGGATCGGTAAGTGGTTGTGCCGTCGAGGAAATTTTTATTTCCGGAGATCCTCGTCTTCTCAGCGCCGTCTCCGATCATCAGAACATGCGTCATGCTACTCCCGACCTCCGCGAACTGCTCGTAACTCCCCGTTTTGACGTAAATCACAACCGGCTTCTCACTGTGCAGCGGAATGTTCTCCAACCCCTCCCCGATGGTTTTGTAATCCCCGCCCCCGTCTTCCGCCACCACAAACCCCGGCTTCGGCTCCGCCTCCAGCAGCCTCCGCAGCCCCGTCTTCGCCCACGAATCCCCCATCAGCCTCCGTCTCCGACCGTCGCCGGCGGCCCCGTCGTGGTGCTGCACGGACGTCAGGACCGACGACAGGTCGGTGACGATCGCGAGGCTGTTGCTGGTCATTCTCATGGAAAACTTCAGGGCACCCCTCATCTTCTCCGAGGCGTCGCCGGTGGTGTTGTGGAAGCCGTCAAGGCAGGCCTCTTGGTCGGAGGAGGCGGCGCTGAGCCAGATCTTCAAATCCTCCAACATTTCCTCAATTTTGAGAATGTCCATAGACTCTATGCGGTCAAAAGATTGCTGACACTCCTCGACCGCCGAATTCATGAGGTCCTGGCAGTCCTCGAGGGCCTTCCGGGTCCTCGGGTCGTCCTGGAGCTCGTGCAAGACCTTGGACCGCTGCCCGGCCTCCGTTATGTTCTTCATTGCCACCTTAAAAGCGATCTTGATCAGCTCCTTCATATCGGTCGTGTTTCCCGCGGCGGGACAGACGGTCTCCACGCACGTTTTCTTGAAATCGGTGCTCTGGCACATGGCCTTCACCGCCTTCACGGTGGCCTCCGGTTGCTTGTGGGCATCCGCGTCGCTGCCCACGGGCTCGTTGCAGTAAACCCACATCGCAATCGCCACCACCAAAGCCACCATGAGAAAAATAGCGATGGCGATGATAACGAGACGTTTAGTGGATTTCGAAGACATCTTTTGATTGATGAGAACAAATTATAAAATAAAAATAAAATAAACTATTACATAAACAAAATAATTGTTTTTTTATGTATATATATTTATATAGAGGAGGAGGGGTGTGCAGTTTTTTTGGCTGTCCTCTCGCTCCTATACGAAGCTTCGTGAAAAGCTTCTTGGGAGAGAAGATGGAGGAGAAAAATTAACAACAAAGAGATAAAAGAGAAAACGAGACTATTAATTGTAGTAAAGATTTGTTTGGAAAGTGAGGTACGAGGTTGTAGAGAATCTGGGAACATTTCTAAATATGATATGATCTAAGATAACCTGAGATTATGAGATTGTCCTTAAATTTTGGATGAGTTGGTCTGGTTTTGACTCTACTTGTCAACTTTCAAGTCATTTTTGTTAGTGGATTAGGCTGAAATGTCGCTGGGATTTGGGCAAAATGTTGTACCACTTAATAACATGTAGTACATTAAATAGTATAATGTTAATTTTGAATACAATTTGACAAGTTTACTATTATTGACTTATGGGTTCATATAAGATTTTAATAGATGTTGTTGATACGTAAAACTTTATAAACAAATTTGATCACTAACAAGCCGAGGTGCTACGTTAGCGATGCGTTGTAGTTACAATTGTGGTACGTTCTTGCCTCATTGTTACATTGCACCTATGTTGCTTATTTTAGATTGATTTCAATTCGATTACTCTTGAGGTATATTTTCAAGTCTCACACATCTTAGAGGTCCTTTGGTGTTGTCTTACAGGTTTTACGAAATCCCTCCAATGTCTTTTGGACCCTCTCTCATGGACTCGAGATTATGTGAGCTTGGCATTGGACTTCCTTATCGGAATCCATCCCCTACACAATGCAACACGTGTTACCCGAAGGCCTCACGGGCAACTGTAGGCACGCTCCCCATCCCTTCCCCCAACCCAATATGTGTAAATCTAAGACGTGTGCTCGCACACACATCTCTCGTATGCGCGCCTCTAAAACGCGTGCACCCCTCCAATACATGTGTACCCATGAGATCACACTCCAAGACCTTTAGAGCGTGTTTGTACCAATTAAGTCCAACCTTGAGACATCAAATTACTTGGATTCTCGAGCGGCCGTCAAGTCTAGGTCCCTAGAGCCTTCTAGACGAGAAATGCTTAATTAGTAACCTCTCAGAACCTGTACTATGGTCTTTGATAATTACCTGTGAAGGCTCTGGACATGATAGGAGCCTCATAAACTTAGTTCTCCATAAATGTTTTGTTGACTTGATATAACAAGACTCATAAAATAGTCTTCCTCTACTCCCACAAATTAGTATTAATATGACCATACACCTTAAAAAATGTGTTAAATAATATCAATAAATTGATTTGCTTTACTAATATTTACATTTAGAAATCACACTAAGCAATAGAAGCCAGATACACATACAAAAGCACATGCAACAGTCCGCTTCTTTCATTCAATTCGTCAAACCAGCCGAGAACTTGACCCCGGTCGCCGGCAACCACGACATGCCGTCAATGAACCGTCCCACCGTGAAAAAACTCGCGGTGGAAGCGTCTTTAATCTCGTGGTAACCCGGCCACCGGACTCTCCCGGAGAGCGAAGCTCCAGGCCCGTGGTTCCTATACTCCCCATACCACAACGTGCTCAACGCAAAGTCCCCATACCACTCAAGCCACCCTCTCGGCTGCACCTCACCGGACATGTACGTGTTCATAAAAACCGTCCTCGAATACTGCTTCCACGGCCGGCCAAGGTACGTCGGCTGCGAGGCCATCACGAAGCTGTCCTGGATCGAAAACCCGGTGCTCTGGTTCGGGTTCTTGCGGCCCTGAGCTGTGATGGTCACCTTCTGTAGTGGCAGTGGCACTCTGGTAAATATCTTGCAGTTCTGCAGGACGGCGGCTCCGTTGCCGAAGATGAAGTCTATGGTGCCGTGGATGTTGCATTCCCGGTAGAATTGGCGGAGGGAGTGGGCGTAGAGGGTGTCTTGGTAGCCTTCCACGCTGCACCGGAAGAAGGCGGATCGGTCGGAGTCAACACGGAGGGCCACTGCTTGGTGGTTCTGCGGCCCGGCCGTGTTGCGGAAGGTCATGTCTCGTGCTATGAATCCTCTTCCGGAGACGGCTGCAAGCAGTAAGTTGACACCAAAATCACATAACTTTTAAAATGGTTTATAACGAATGGATGGTAAAAATGTTAATGTCGGCGTTGAAAGATTATTCTACCCTTCATGTATGGTATTTTCGTAATTAGAAAATAAAAAAATAATTGTTACTAGTTTAGGGAAAGAAAAAAGGCAAAGTGAGATTATGGGAAGAGCTCTCGAGTTCCATCCCCACTAAACATATCTATAGGGAGGGTTGATGAGACTTAACAGTGATTAAGCCCCATACTTGATTGAACCAGTGATTAACACCAAAAAAAACTAGTTGAGCAATAATGTGAAAGTATCCATATAATTACACTGACCAACAGTTGCGGTTCGAAACGTAGTCCATCCCTGCAAGAAGTTGCGGTTTGCTGTGACAATGGTTGCTCCCATTCCATCTCCGACGAACATGATATTTGTTTTCTTCTTCTTCATGTCGATGTTCTCTTCGTAAACCCCTTTCTTGATGTGAATCACGTACCTTCTCGCGCTGTAACTCGGAGCTTCATTAATGGCTTCCGTGATGGTACGGTACTGTCCACTCCCATCCGCTGCAACCACAGCATCTACGTGCATTCCTAGAGTCCCGATCGAGTCCACGAGTTGTTGATCGCCTCGTGTCATCCATTCCGGGTACTCTGTAGTGCTGTTTCGTGGTGGCCTGAAGGGTAAGCTGTGGAGTTGAGTGTAGAGGCCCAAGACATTGCTGATGAGCTGCGAGACTTGCTTTAGGCTTCCCCTGATGAAGTGCTCGACGTGCCTGTCCGTGCCCTCGAAGCCCTCGAGGCACGTGTCTTGGTTGCTCAGGGCCGCGCTGAGCCAGGCTTTCAGGTTCCCCTCGTAGTGGGGGATCCTCTTGCCTGCTCGGATTCTATTCATCTCCGCTAATGACCACGCGAGCTCCGAGACGGAGAAGTCTAGGAGCTCCTTGCAGTCCTCAACGGCTAGTTGCTCGCGGTAAGTGAAGGACAGGGCACTGAACTTCGTGATCGTTTGGATAGCCAGTCTTGCTTCGTTGAGCGTAGCTCTGAGGGCTGCGTGGAGAACTGAAGTCGGGTTTGCAGGACCCGTTCTTTGGATCTCACTTTGCAGGTTCTTGACGCACGAGTTTTGGTCCTCGACGTCAGTGCAAGCTTCCATGATCATGGCTTGCACATTCTGGGTGTGTTGTTCTGTTAATGCTTGGATTTGGATAGCAGCTGATACAAGAATTAGAACAGCAAGAACAAAGTTGGTGGACATTTTTTTTTTCCACCAAGTTTGAGATGTTTTTTTTATGAAGAAATTGTTTCTTTAATATGAGAGCAAATGCAAGGATTGCTTGTTTTCCAAGCAATGTGATGTCTCTTGAATTAAAACTTGGAACATAAAAGCTTCTCCTTTATGCCTTTTCCAGCTACAACGTTCAAGTTATGCTTTCTTTCTAGGGTTAAGGTCTAATATTCCTTGCCATTTCAGGCATGTTAGCTGTAAAACGGACAAATCCGCACGAATCCGAAATCTAATCCGAACCGAACCCCTTTTAGATCATATTCAGATTACTCTTTATAAATCCAAATCCGAAATCTGAATTGTCACCTCTAGTTTACATGCATATCAGAATCAAACAAACAGAATAATCCCTCGTCAAAGTAAACCCATTAGGAAAACAATATAATTGAACGAACGTATCAAAAGCTTACACCAAATCGACCCCAAAGCTTATGAAAACAAAATACATATCACACCAAATCCTCAAGCTTTTATCAATTTCTTATCGAATGACCTAGATTTTATTTTAATCTAAACAAATATAACCACATATGTGGTTGTAAATAGGGGACATGGAGGGTAGGGTTTAGATTTCATACTTTTCTTGACAAGTTCGCTTTGTCATAAAGTTGTAGTGAACCTTTTTAGAAAACAGGAGCTTGATCTTCTAAATGTGTCGCCTTGTGTGTAAAGTCTTCCTAATCCCATCTAATCTTGCAACCCCTTGCCAATAGTATCTGCATTATCTCAGACGAAAGCAAGGTCCTTAGAGAACCATGCAATTTAACCTTTTTAAGCTGTACACAGCAGGCCCTCAGAGCAAGTTCGAAGCCCTCGACCGTGACATTTGCAAGGTAAACCAGCTTTGCATCCTGCAGGCGGGCCAAATTCCCCATCACCATGCATAGCCCCACATCCGTGACAGCACAGTAGCTCATATTTATCTGCCACCATCAACAAAGTTTTGCATTTTTAGCAAGAATCCCACAAAGAATAACAGCATATGTGTCGCACAAATACACAAGATTATAATAATAACAAAAACATAGGACGGGAATTGTAAAGATTCATGATGGCGTTTGCATTCGGCTAGAGAATCGGTCTTCTTGGACTTCTAGAAAACATGCTGCTGACCTATATAACTTCATAGACAATGTCTTTCAAGAGACTCATGCACAAACCATTTGAAAGACTAGGAAAGAAACATTGTGATTGTAAATAGATGATCAGAGTCTTTATTCCACAATTATTGGTTTATAACTTTTAATCAAACATTATTTTTCTTTCTTAGGTATTTACGACGAAGGCACAATTTCTAGGATCAGACATATTCAACAGGTAAAAATGAACAGAACTAAAAGGATATAAAGGTTATTTGCTCTACAAGCTCAGTAACGGTCAACCTGCATTCAACATTCTCCATACAGATATATGCATACCAATAAAAGAATGTGGTTTATCACTATTTACTACAGTAGGTCAGGATTCGAATACGCAACTTTCTTGCTCTTGTTACACCAAAATTTAGCTGTAAAGGTTGATCACCGAGGTACCACAACTCAATACCTTCAACTTGAACTTTCTATTTACAAATTATGATCTTCTTTACTAGTGTGAAGAGTGAAAAGGAGTGGGAAAATTGCACAGCACCCCATAAAACAATAATTTAGTGCATGTCATTTTACTGTTAAAAACTTTTCTAGGTCTTTCCACCTACACTAAAACGATCAGCAAGAAGGAGACGCAGTGGAATTGGAAACAAAAGGAATATGAATACAAAGAAATACCCTTTTATTAGTTTATACGCTAGGAAAAATATGTCAAACACAAATGACATGCATCCCAATAGATTCACATTTATTATCCGTTGTCTCGCTCTATTTCAACTCTCAGACACATTTGTCATTTTGACAAGTTGTCAATTTCCTACATTTTATTCCCATTGAATGTGTTCCATAACATTATTAAATTTTCCGACATCACATTACCACCTTTACATAATTCTATTTCTCATACTGTTTCCTGCATCTTCTTTATATGCCTGGTGAATTATGGTTATAAAACGATTACCACTACCATATTATGTGTATTAGTAACCTGTAACCCTCAGTCCATTAGAAAATGATAAGGCATACCTGTCTTAAGTTCCGCGAATAATATGCTAGTGCCCAGAAGCCTGAATCGTCTATGCTACTACAATGTTTCAAATCCAAGTCTGCCAGTCTCTTACATCCAGCAGCAATAGCTGATAAACCTACACCTGTGATGTTAATAAGTGCACGCAACTCCAAATCAGAGAGTTCCTCCAGATACCCGATATGCTTCATCCCTATATCTGTAACTTCACTACAATACGACAAGTTGAGCTTCTCCAACTTCTTGCAACCACTAGCTAGAGAGGCCAGCCCATCATCCCCAACACCTATACAACTGAAATAAATAAATAAAAACATCTAAATTAATTCATGATCCCAGATTCACATCAAACTATTCTGGCAAATATAATTACATATCAAGCTAATTCTATCTTGATTACCGATAAAGATCAAGTTCACGAAGCTTTTTGCAAGTAGACGCAATATAGAACAGTCCTTTGTCAGAAATGTCCGTGCACAGCCCTAATTTCAAGCTTAGAAGCTCTGAACATCTAGACAAATATTCCAGTCCTGCAGACAAAGTAAGCATCACATACAAATAACAGCATCATGAACTTGCGTAATATGATAAATCAAAGAAATCATTACATCTGATTTGAAATAGTGATGGAACAATGATAGGAACTGTCCGTGTGAGAAAATGAAATGCAACGCTGAGCTTTAAGTCACTAAAAAGATATGCCTTTTATTATAATGAAATAAAAATAAAAATTAAAAGTTACCTCTATCGTTTATGCCAGAACAGTCAGTAAGATCCAGTTCTTCAAGCCGTAAGCAATTTGATCCAAGCTTATCAAGACTTCTCTCAGTAATCATATCACATGATTCAATCTTCAGGGATACAAGGTTCCTACATGAATCTGCTATAGCGGCAATTGCTACATCATTGATGGAGCGGCAACATGTTAGATTGAGAATCTTCAAGTTGACACATCCAGATGCTAGTTGCATAATGCCCATGTTTGTCACCCCTATGCATTTACTCAAATCAATTTCAATAAGATTCTTGCAATTGATACTGATGATCTCAAAGGTAGAATCAGAGACTCTAGCCCCATCAATTCTAATTGTGTTCAGATTCTTCAAATGTTTCAACGAATGGAGAAAAGTAGCAGGAAGCTCCTGTGAAAAGATCGGGTAAAGACTTAGAAATTACACCAAAATATCAGTAAAATCAAATAGCCAAGGAAATTACGCACTGAAAAACAGTAACCCGCGTATATCTGTACAAGATTCATGTGTCCTCTAATAACAGATATAAAACCAGACCAACTGATGCGTTCACACCTCGATATATCTATTACCTGCAGCCCAAGAAGAAAGATGTTACAACTGAAATTTCCGAAATTTTATCCACAAGATAAATTGGATGAGTGTAACTATGTAAATATTTACCCGTAACATAGGGCACCCATGCTCAAGAAACTTTAATCCATCATCATCTATTAAAGGGCACCTAACCATGGCCAAAACCTCCAGCTTTGGTAGAGAAGCAATAGACTGAAGCGATTCATTCGTCACCTGAAACAAACACAGAATTGAACTTCTTAAGCAGCAACGAATGCAAACATATTCGTTGGTTCCCCAGGTATTAATCCAAGAAAAAAAAAAATACCAAATTACAACATTCTTCATATATCTTTCCCTCCTAATAAACTAACCTCAGCATATCCGACCTACTCACATTAGCATATCAGTGCAGCGAAATCAAATTTCAATTCATACGGTCATAAAAAAAATACCTAATTGCAATGCTACTATTGCATCTCTTTTCAGGGTCTTTTTATCTATTTTCTCAGAAAGCATGGCACTTGGGGAGAAAAAGAACTTCGGACCAATCAAGACAGCTCAAATTTTATTGGGCTCCCAAAATTTACACTCTTGGTTTGTTTGCAGGAAAACTAATCCTAGGAGGCTTAAAAGGAAAATCAAAGCTATAGTTTATCGGGCTTCCTCGGGTATTTTACTTTACCTTTCAATAGGGTCCCAAGTAAATGCCAAAAAACTAAAAGAGAACTCCCACAAATACTTCTAGAAATGGCATAATAAAAAGGAAAGGACCAACTAGTTCCAGCCAGTGTCACTGGTCAATAACTAATGTTGTCTTGTGTTTATCATGGTGGGACTAGCTTCTTTATACTTCCAACATCAAAACCTCAGTCTGTTTCATTTCCAAATTTTCCCATGAACCAAACAAACCCAAACATTTTAATACACACAACAAAAGATATATGTTTATACCATATATGAATAGAATTCAGATCAAACCAATACATCAAAAAACCACATTTTCTAAGAAACCAAACAGCAATAAGAAGAAAGAACAAGATTTCAAACCTTGAGATATGACAAATCAAGAAACTTCAGATCCCTGCACTTCTTGCACAGAAGATCCACACCCAAATCACTGATCTCCAGACACCATTTCATGCTCAATTTCTCCAACTTCCCACACCGAATCGCAATCTTCGCCAATCCAACATCAGTGACCCCTAAACACTTGTCGATCCTCAGCTCCCTCAACCCCCCGGCGCACGATAGCGCCGCCGCCTCCCGGTCCCCGAATCCGCAACAGTACGACACGTCGACCACCTCCAGAGCCGGGCACGCCCGGACCAGCATCTCCAGCCCGAAATGCCTCAACCCGGTGACCCGGCTCAGCACCAATTTCTTCAATCTCCCGGCCCAGCGCAGCGAGTCGCGACTCAGCAGCATCGACACGGTCCCGTCGTCAATGCGGGGACAGACCGAGAGGTCGAGGCTCTCAATGTTCCCGTACCTCTCGAGCAGGATCAGCAGGAACTCGATCCGGAGGACCCGGATGGAGGTCCGGGTCATCGTTTCGACCCGGAGAAACTCCTTGCAGACGAGTCGCCACGCCTTCCGATCCGAGTCGGAGCCGAGATTCTCGAGGATCCGAATCAGCAAGTCCTCCGTCAACAAATCGAGAATCGTCGGAGCCAGCATCGTCAAATCACAACAACAATTAAACAAAATAAAACAAAAAAGGAAAATTAGAAATCGGTGTTTTGAGCTTAGGTGGGGACGAAGAGGAAGAGGAGGCGGAGGTGGAGGAGAGGGTGGTGCGTGGGGTTCGGGAGGATCAGAAACGTCTCGAAATGGTGGTATTGGGTCGTGTTCATTGTTTCAGTGTGCGGCGACTCGGATCGGACTCGGAGCTCGACTCGGTTTCAGGCAGTTTCAGGCTATGGTGATGATTGAGAGAAAGAGATGAGAAAATAAGAGAAAACAAGAGAAAGTTGAAATAATCCGGTGCGGCGACTGTAAAAACTGGGATAAATATTATTGGTCAGATCAGGTGAAGAGTTGACTTTTTGCCAACTTAAATGAATAGATCAGAGCCGTTGAGGGGGTTAGTTGACTATGGTCGGAGTGAGGGACGGTTGGGGATGAGGAGAGAGAAAATGCATGTGCCGTGCTACTAGAGAGTACGGTGGTGGGACCCAGAAACGTGCGAGGACCGTACCTATCTCCGTTCGTTTGTGAAAACAACGGCGGGACCAAAACTATGTGGTTGACGTGGCTTTTTGGTTGGTGCGGAGTGGACCACATATGCGCGTTTTGTGCTTTCTTCGGTGCGTTTTCTATTCGTGGTATCTTTTGTTGAGAAATAAGAATTTTGTAATACAAATGGGTCTTCAAAATTTGTAGTATTAGGAGACCTCTTATTTAAATAAAAATTCGGTTTCTCGAGGTGTACGAGCGAAATGTGTTGGGTCATGACCAAATGTGAAAAGACCAACAAAGACGGCCTAAAGAGGTCCAAATTTGGGCTTAATCGTCTCCACATGCATGAGATAGCCCACGGTCACAGGGGGACATATAAGCCACCCAGTCAACTAGTTGAATGAGGCGTGTTAGGTCAAGTCAAGGTAAGTTGACTCGCATTCGAGGGCAATTTCACCCGACACATGAAATAGAGCTCAATGAGTCAAACTTATGAGTAAAGGTGAGTAAACTCACTTAAAAGCACTGAGTTGACACGAATGGAGGAGCGAGTTGGCCTTTACAGACGTGGAAGCCTTCCATGAGCATGGGTTGTATGGAGTTTACTTGAGTTGACTCGGGCTTGATGAAGTTGAGTCCACTCAGCTTAGTTATGTAACTGAGTTTGCCCTCACGAGCGTGATATTGATTTGGATTCTTGAGTTGAGAGCTCACTCGTTTGGAATGACGATTCCACTTGGCTTCGGAGTCGAGTTTGCCCTTATGGGTGTGGACCAACTTGAACTCATGAGTCAGGACTAAACCTTGATGAGTCCCATGACCACATTCATGGTCTAGTTTGGACTTACAGTATTGTCTTGTGCAAATACAAGATTTTCCTTTAAAACCACTTACTTGATTGACAATCTTATCCATTTAGATCAACCTCCATGAATACTTTACAGCATATGTAAACAAGTTGTGCATATCTTGAAATGTCATATTTTACAGAACTTCAAGTTTTATGATTGTTTTGTATCCTAAACATGATAATACAAGTGAGTAAAATACAAAATGTGAATGATGAGAATGGAATTTTTCAAATGAGTCATTTGTATCCCAAGTTTCCCATACAAGAATCAAGTCTTGCACAAAATTTACACACCAATCGTCATGTCAAGTTGTAATCACTCGCTTGTACAATTGCTCGCCTCCTTCCGCCGGTGAATAACTGAAAACTGGTTGATCCACTCTGTCTGCGGCCACCACCGCCTTGGCGTTCCAATACCAAGGCTGAAGGTGAGGTGGCGTAGAGATGGACGGCGACAATGAACAAGGATGGAGTGTTACAGAACCCCAATCTCTCGCTCCCATCTTCGCTTCCTTCAATCGTCTCCTTACGAGTAATCTTCCCACGTCTTCCTTCTTCATCTCAGATACGCTTCTCAGTATTGAAAGGCATAGAAGCATAGCAAAAACTGCATCTTCCTCCGGCGATAAATCTACTACCAATAGCTTCCAATTCAAGAGAGCAGTTGCTCTACCATATTCTTGGTCATCATCTTCTGTAAACCGAACAAGCGTTGCAAATCCCTCTTCTTCTTCATCTTCTTCGACATTCTTTTCTTTTTCAACTTGATACTGCATTTTCCGCCCTCTCAGCAACTTCACCTGCACTTGTGGTAGCTTCCAACTTCTAAGTACAACACAAAAGAACTTCCAACTTTCGAAAAAGTTTGGAGCTTACCCGTGAATCAGTTGCGTCCTGATTTTTAAGAAAGAAACTCAGGCTAGACATAGATAGTGATGAATCCCACTGTATCATCAGCTCATCGCCAGTTGAAAATTTCCACGAAGCTTTCCATTGCTCTTCCCGTTCTTTCGGTGTTGCTGTCCCTACCACTTTCTCTGTACTAGATGGCAACAACAGAAGCAATGTGTTTAACATATTTATTTCATAAATGCGTGATATATTGTAGATAACGTGAACGCCATTGCACGGTAAAACTCATTATTTGAGAAACCCATGCAAGATGCTAATGACAACTGCGACTCAAGCAAATATCTAGTTCATATTAGAAAATATTTTCATTTGATTGGAACTACAACAATAGCATATGATCCAAACATTTATCTTCTTCTTTTTCCCGTTTGATCATTCTTTTGACTTAGTTTTCCTTTTTCATCGGCAACTAATGTAAAAGCCTTCCATATTCAGGTTACTCGTAGCTTCTATCACGTGTTTCTGATGTGTATTGTTTTCGGCTTTTATTTTTGAAGCAAACTGAGTACAGAAGCCCCAAATACATATCTTTAACCTCAATTCTTACGAAAGCAGCAGAGGATCCCAGGTTTTAGAACAAAATCGACTTCTACAAGACTGGATAGTACTTGGAGTGTAGAATGCAATACAGTGAATCGTGATTGCTAGAATGAAACGTCCTTAAAAATAAAAACATACCAGGAGCTCTGCCAATAGAACCAGCAACATAAGACCAAGAACCTTCGCGTATCTCTATGATCCTATCCTCCCATTTCACAGCTGATGGAACTTCGGCCCCTCTCCTCCAAAACCCGTCGCCCACTCTGCAATGCATATCAAGTTTTCAGTGTTGAGAAACACATTTAATCATTTAATCAATAATATATATTAGCTAAGCAAACAGCTAAACTTTACCTAATTCGAACAACAAAGCATTCTCGTCCTGCATGATCAAGAACAGTGCGAGACAACCACCGACCTTCTTGAGGCCGGTATCTATTCATTCTAAGGATCACATCAGATATCATGGCTCCTGAATCATCCGTGACCCTATCGGACACACATTTTAACAAGTATGAAGCTTGAACTGGGGGAGTAATTGATGCCACAATCCTTACTTGCTGATCAACTACTCTTTCCAAAGTAAGAGACTGTGCTCTGAGTAAATCGTTCCAAAGAAATGTGACACTATCTAGCACTCCGCTTCCTTTCAAACACCCCCCACCACGATGACGAAGATCAAGCACAACTCCTCTGGTTCCAAATTCACAATAAAGATGCCATGCTTTCCGCCATGAATCATGCAAGAGATCTGAGACCGGTTTATCAATCTTGAGCTCCCTGTGACATCTTACCATCTGCAGGCGAAGGAAATTATGTCTCGTAGAATCCGGCATTGCCTTCATCTTAGGGCTGAGCCTCACAAACACACACACCTGTATAGATAAATCACAGCACAATCATTCTAATAATCAAACGTTAGATGGTCTTAGTAAATCCAGCATGAAGTACTTCCAGTTCAGTTCGGTACAATATCTTCACAGATTTCAATACAGCAACACCAAAGAAAGTGCAAAGGAAACAATTTGATGCATTAATGTAACTATTCCAATTCAGTGTAACAAAAACTAGCTAAAGGATGTGAGTTCAACATCTAATACCCAAGAACGTCGCATACAAATTATGAAAGGATCATTTAAGATTTGATAGAATCATAGCAGTATCGTATTTAAAACGTAGCACAACCAACCTCAAGCAAGAACCTCGGCATCATAGACTTGTATTTGGTATTGGCATCTGTATCCGACACAACCCAGTGAACCGGAGGTGGTTTAGTAGTGACAGCCCCGTCCAAACCAACAGCAAGGCCACCCCCAGCTTTCTCGTATGGTTGATCAAAAGTTTTATCCCAAAGCTTCTTGGTGTTTTCCACATCTACTCCCTTTATACTTCCCCACAAACTCACCACCTTCCCCATATCACCCTCCATCCCCTTCATATCTTCCGCATAAGCTGTCGGGTAGCTCTGCTTCATTTTGCACAGAACCACAATAGTTTCAATAAAGCAAATAGAAACCACAATTCATAACACAATTGAACACTCGTGAATAAACCAGTAACCAGAACCCAAACCAGTTTCAGTTGTGTAACAATATGAACAAATAAAATTCAGACAATTTATTCAGAATTTTCCAAAACCCACCTGATGAGTCAACCACATTAGCATGACATCCAAAGCAGGCACCAATCTATAACACCCATCACTGAATCTCTGCAACATATACAAAAAACCCTTGTACCTCTGTCTAGCTGCAATCAAATACACAACATCAGCCATGTATGGCTCTGCAAATTTCGAGTATAAAGATCTGTGCTTCATCACTTCCATGAAAAGATGTTCATTTTTAACAACTGGGTCTTGCCCATCGGACTCTATCTCATTCTCGAATGGCTCATTTGGGTATCTCTGAACCCAAACATCTCTGCACCTCATCACTGCATAATCCTCATTGTGCTCATCAAAGATAGTTGGTCTTCCGATTATCTTCAAGAACCTTGACTCACAGTATCTCCTGTAACTGACCTGCAACGAGTATTGTCAACAATCTGGTTGGCAGCCGAGAAAGGA
>JAYMTF010000248.1:0-42823 GCA_036897485.1 Pelargonium nanum
ATATATATATATATATATATTAGGAGGAGCAAGCTTCTCTGTCCCATATTGTAACAACTCCACCTCCAAATTAAGAGTGTTAAAAAATAGGTTGAGTTGCAGACCTAGTTGCCTGACTTCTTCCACTACCTTCTCTTCCTACTTTCTTTAATTATTATAATTTTGTAATAAATAACAACATATCTTATTATATATAGGAATAAAGTTCTCATTTAGTCCCCTAAGTAATCTCGTTCGTTCCACTCGGTTCTTGAACTTCATTTTATTCTTACATATGAACTTCATTTCGTTTGTGGTGGTTTTAGGTCATGCCTATACCTCGCCAAGGGCTTTTGCAAGAATGGTAGCATTGTAATTTTGTTTATGAAGATTTACCTGTAATTTTGATGGAAATTTGATTCATTTACAAATTTAGAACACATGAGTTTTTTCACCAGACAATCTTCGACCTGCAATTTGAATTGCTAGCTATATAAATCACAAAATACCACAAATTCATAGCTGTTTTTGGAGTAGTACATTTATATTCCTCCACCTACATTTTGCTCTCACACCCTACTCTCTATAACAACTTTGGTCATTATAGGTTGGTTATAATTAAATTCTACCCAACAATTTATGGAAATTTAATGAAAGTGATAATTAGATTGTACCCATTTTGAAATTTATGGTGAGTACTTATTGAAAATATTAAATGTTGTGGTATGGTGTCTTAGATGGACCATTTCTTTTCTTTTTTCTTTTTTTGTGTATAGAATAAATTGGTGGCTTTGATAAAAGTCAACTCTAGAGCATCAACTAATTTTCATAGGTTTGGTAAGATTAACCCATTTGCAAGCTTCTAGATAGTAGAAATTATAGACACTATTTTTTTACTCTTATTATAGTTAAAATAAAGGCAGTGCCTTTATTTCTTGAGGTTGATACACCAAATTAAGTCTAATGATTTTCATTTGTAAATTCAAGTGTGAAAAGATTATAAAATTGAGAGAACTTATTAATTAATTATTATTTTTTAAGAAAATATCAACTTTATTCATAAAAATATTAGAAAGTCAACGATTCAAGCCATTCAAATACTAAATTGAGAATGAAATGTGAAATATTTGATAAAATTAATAATTATAGAATAAGTGATTGTAATTGTCGTAAACGTAACGACAAACCATAACCTTTCCCCCCTAACTAGTCTATATGTTTTGCGCCATTAATTGTCACTCATTTAAACAGTAGCGTCCCTAACAAATTTAATGTGTACATTAACATAAGCTAGCGCACGTAGTACCATACTGTTTATATGAGTCATTTTGTGGTCCTTCCAATTAATTTGTAGGACCTCTGAGTCCCCTTGGTTTGAGCTACAATGACACTAAACTTTAGTTATGGGGCTCATTGGTCCAATTGTTTTTGGGCTATTAAGGAAATTTTGTCATGTAAATTTTACCTATAATTGTTGTATATGGTAAATAATGTAACATTTACATATATTATTCTTCACTATTTGTGGCTCTATTACCAAAGTCACACCCTATATCATCACCAACATCAATATATATACATATTTGCCTATAGCTACATCTGCCTAGACTAATTGGTTATACTATTGGAACCTTTAGTTATAAAATCCATGAAAACTAGAAACACAATTAATTTGTTCAACCACCATATGTTATTTATTCTATGGCCCACATCTATAATCATTTAATTATTTTAGAACATTTAAATTTTAAAGAGTTAGTTGATTCAATTTCTTTTAAGTAGCTGGGTTAAAAAAGTTTAAAATTCAGGATAAACCTTTATTGAATGTGCTGAGCTTGGAAAATAATTAGTGGCAAATGGTGTTCAACAAGATGCAGGTGATCCAACATCAAAGTACCCATCATTTTAGGTGAAACTTCAGCCATAAAATATTAATATGAAAATGACATTAATTTAATGCTATTATGATTGTAATTTAACCACTTACTTATATGGGTCTCCATCCACCTTAATTAAATAAATAAATGTATAAGAATTTGAAGCAAAATGGGCTCACTCCCTAACCATAATAATAATTTTGGTTAATTGTTCATTGTTATGAATCAAAATAGATTGATATTATGTGTGAATTATTTAGTTTAATCAAGATCTAGCTAGTGAGGATTATACCGAGTTTTAACACAACATTATAGTACGTATCTCAAATTATTTTAGATCCGCATATCTTACACAATATGTGTACAAATCTTGCGGATCGGATAAAAATAAAAAAATAAATATTTGAGCCCTTAAAATAGATCCGAGATCGTAAATTGTCAACTCTACTTCAATGTGAGCTCATGCCCACACATGACACAATTTTTGTAAGCAAAGTTTTGAAGAAGCTTTTCCACACACAAAAATAATGCATCATATTTGAACCTAAATTTAGCATAAAATGTCACATTAATAGTTCAACTTGCAAGTTGCAATCCAAGCCCAACCATAACTCATGAACACCATACTTTTGTCTTAATTGACAAATGTATTTCTTGTGATGGTAGAGGAAGCACTTGTGCACTGTTCATGTAACATAATAGATTTTGAATATTATTTCAGTATAAATTTTGGAAATTAAAAAGTTAATTTTTTCTAGTTGAGATAAATTATTTTGTTTGATCACCTGAAATATGAACTTTTAACAACAAATAAGTATATTAATTTGTTGTTATGGCACATTTTTTATATCCTGTAATACAAGCTCACAATTAAAATACCAAACAATCCACAATTATAACTAAAAGAATAAATTAGCATGTATCATGTATAAAACATAAAAGTCTACCGCTTTTACAAGTTTTAAATATCATGAAATTATTTTCTGCCAAATTACCAATATCAATGTGCTTTGCTCTTTTAACACATGATATTACATACAAATTCAAAAATAACCAAAAGCCTCAATCATAAACTTAACAAGAAACCATATCCAAGTCTTTTTCAATAAACACCATCCATCAATAGATGATTAAGCCACTTCTTATCCTTATCCCTAGTGCCAAAAAGAAAAATGATTGAAGCATGTCCACTTCTTGGATGTTCTATCAATGGAGTTGCATATATTTATCGACAGTCTGACACTGACAGACATTTATTGATGCAAAATAAGTAAAATAGGACCCCGATAAATGTATATCAATTCAGTAATGTTAAGTTACGATAAATGTATGAAAGTTCACTCATAATAGTTTGAACATCAATTTTTTTCTTTCTTTTTCACCAATAAATGTATACAAGTCCACCGATAATAGTCTATAAGAAAAGTACGCGTAAACACATTTATGAAACATGCATACATCGACCGTCTTCCATTTTGCGAAACATCCGTTTCCAAATGCATTTAAATTACGTGTACCGAATACAAATGAAACTTGAGTTTTTCAAAAAAGTTTAAGGAACCCACACATCAACCCTAGGTTATCGTAATTCATGAAGCTCAGAAGCAAATTAATATAAAGATGTTGCTCGTGAAACGTGAGGCTGTGGGGCTAGCTAGATGCTCAAGGTCATTTAGCCATGGCCCAAATAAGGACCATCCTCTAGCCAAGTAGGTCACAAGTCACTTCATTTTCATGGTTATAGGCAAATATTATTGGAGCATCTTATTTCAATACAATTTGGAAATCCCACAATGTCATTTATGGACATTATAGCTCTTAGGTTTGATATGAGACCCAACCCCACCCCTCTTTACAGCCTAAAGTGTTCATTATGATATCAAAAAAAATGTAAAATGTTAGACCATGTTGTTAGGCTTCCCCCCTTTTTTTGTAAGCACTCTTAGGGGGCCTACCGGTCCCAATCCGAGCAGGGCACGACTGAGCAAAATGCAACAAGAGATTAGGTTAGGTAAGGCATAATGTCTAAAACCCGAAAGAATTGGAATAGAGCGAACGACCAAGTAATTACGAGCTGAATTGTGAATTTCTTTTTTCCCCATAGCTAATTTATTTTGAGCTTGGAAATGCACTTCCACACAACATGGTTAGATTTGAAACCTATTTCCAAAGCCTAAGTGCCAAACTCTATATCCCCTTGGGCCTCAAGATAGCAAAGTTAGTACTAATTAAACCTATCAAGAAGTGCACTTCCACACAACATGGTTACATTCAAAACCAACTTTCAAAGCCCAAGTTCTAAACTTTTATATCCCTTTTTTGCCCTTCATTGGGTCTCAAGATAGCTAAGTGAGTCCCAATTGGATGATGAAGATCTGTATCCTAAACTTATGAATGTGTCATCATCATATCAGAAGCTTCCACATACCAATGCCTCTAATTCAACAAATTAACATATTTTTTATGCATCAAGAAATTTTTTTCGATCCATAATTAGTATTTGTAATGTTTTATTTTAGAAAGAGTGTTCTTTGTATAACCTTTACAATACAATGCCCCAAAATTAGAGTTAGCTTTGGCCTTTGAGTCAAGCTCAGGTGGTGCTGGTGTGGGACCGGACCACCAGATTGTTCGAGAATCGAAGAACAATCAAGAATCGCAGAAACTCAAAATTCCAATCAATACCCAGAAAATATTCCAATCTTTCTTCCCAAACCCAATTCTTCAAAACATCAAATTCCACTCATTTCCCAGAAAGTATCTTAATTTTCCTTGCCAAAACCCAATTTTTTTGCTTCGTCTTCTAGCCCTGAAACCGCACAAATGCTTCGTGGAAACATCAACAGAGCCATGGCCACCAACAACAACGTGAACAAGCCCGAGTGGCTCCACCAGTACGACCTCATCGGCAAGATCGGCGAAGGCACTTACGGTCTCGTCTTCCTCGCCAAGACCAAGTCTCCTGCTAATCGCGGCAAGTCCATCGCCATTAAGAAGTTCAAGCAATCCAAGGACGGTGATGGCTTCTCGCCTACTGCAATACGCGAAATTATGGTACTTTTTTTCTTTCTTTTTTGTTATTGTGCTGAAAATGTAGTAAAGTTGAGGAATTTTGCTCAAATTTGGGGATGTATAGTGATGCTTTTGAGTTTGAGTTTCTGGGTTTTTGTCCATTTTGGTGAATTTTGAGTTTGGTTTCTGAACTGTGCTCCAATTTGATACTTTTGAGCTTGAATTTCTGAATTTTGCTACAATTGGATGCTTGGTGGTTCGTTTTCTGAATTGTGCTCCAGTTTGATGTTTTTGAGTTTGAAGTTCTGAATGGCTCTCCAATTTGATGATTGTCAGTTGACATCTTTGAAAATGGTGAATGGTGATACTTTTGAATAACAAGAAAAGAGTGATCTTCAGGCTTGTTCATTATTGGGTTTGGGTGTTGTTAGTTTGGTTAGCCTGGAAACTAATATTTTCTTTGTTGCTTGTGCAGTTGCTTCAGGAGATAACACATGACAATGTTGTGAAGCTTGTGAACGTGCATATCAACTATGCGGACATGTCGTTGTATCTAGCTTTTGATTATGCGGAACATGATCTTTATGTGAGTATAATTTCTACACCTTTTGGATATTTTAACTAATAAAACAGCATTTCTTTCTTTGGGCGTTGTGAGACTAACATTGTCAAACAGTCTGTCAGATATATATCTTGTTGTCCTATCGTAAGGTTTATATGGTTGTTAGTATCGTACGAATCGTACTATACCTATTGCGTTACAATACAACCACCAATCTGATACGCCGTATGCCTGAGTCGCTAGGAGGTCTGAATTATTAGCGGAATTGTTATTGTAGCAAACCGGTCTGTATCAATTCAACAACTAGATCCCGAGCAATTTACTTTGTAGGAAGCTTGATCATAAGGCAAATTCTCATTTGTTTATATATTTTAATTGTATATTGTGAGATAGAAAGCTAATTGTCTGAAGTTTTTTTTTATCTGAGGGACTACGAATTTGCTATCTGTTGATATTATTGTCTCGGATTTGTGACCATTACTTCACAGGAAATCATTAGGCACCACCGGGACAAAGTAAATCACGCCATAAATCAATACACTATTAAGTCATTGCTTTGGCAATTGCTTAATGGAGTGAACTGTCTGCACAGGTAACGCTTATCTTTGCAATAATGCTGATGTTTAGTCCCGTTGCAGTATTATTTCCCCATTTCTTATACATCCGTAACTGTTGCAGTAATTGGATCATACATCGAGATTTAAAACCATCAAATATCTTGGTGAGTTTCTAATTTCTTGACTTTTCCTAATCACTTTCATTAATCGGGTTGTGGTTCTGTATGGTATGTACTAGTGACCTAATGTGGATGCTGTTGTGCTTAATTGAGCTTTTGATTGTCAGGTAATGGGAGAAGGAGAAGAACACGGATTTGTCAAAATAGCAGATTTTGGACTTGCAAGAGTATACCAAGCTCCCTTGAAGCCGTTATCTGAAAATGGGGTAAGCGGTGTATTTTGTGTTCTCTAGATACTGCAATCATTCGTATCCAATTATTTCGAGCTCATGTATTCTGTATATGAATTGATTTGGCTTTATAGTGGTTAATGGCATTAGGACTGGGCAACAGTTTAGAACCGGACTGAATTCTCAAGATAATATGGACCGAAGACCGATCGATTGTGGTCGGTCCAAGGACCGGGACCGGACCAAAAGGACTGATTTCAATTATATAAAAAATACTCTTCAAAGAGAAAAGTTAGGGGAAATAGGAAAAGTTATAGTTGGAGTGAACAATAATGAAGTAGATTGTACTAACTTGTAGATCTGTAAGACCAGTTTTGGCCTATGAAAAACTTAGGTTCAATTCCTTAAGCCAAAATCTATTGGTACTCGAGAAAATTGCAATCTGAGCTACAAGATGAATTTTTGTAACCCACCAATCCATCTGATTCATTGCATTAATCATCTAAATACCTTGAAAATTTTAGCTTTTTTAAGCATTTCATCTGTGTGTGGGTGCTTGTTCAATATTTTATGCTGGATGCTTGAATATTAGAGCTTGGCCGAAACCATCAATTCTCGTGAACTCTGTATTGGATGGCACTACTCGTTTACGTATTAGTTGAGTTCTCATGCAAGATATTTATGCGCTAACAATTACTCGTAGGTCGTTGTAACTATTTGGTATCGTGCGCCAGAGTTGCTTCTTGGGGCAAAGCACTATACAAGTGCTGTCGGTATCCTTTGACATCCGATAAACTTTTTGCCAGCTATACATGTGCACGCACACAGAAATCAGATGATGTTTATTGATTTTTGCCTGTTATTTATTTTTTGTAAAATACTAAAATCCTTAAATCACAAGTAGATATGTGGGCAGTTGGGTGCATATTTGCTGAGCTTTTGACGTTGAAGCCACTATTTCAAGGGGCAGAAGTCAAAGCCACACCAAACCCTTTCCAGGTACAAATGTAAAATCTTAAGACATTTATTAAAAAAATGTACACTTTTCTATTATTACGAAAATGGATATCTACAATTACAATGGGTATCGTATCGTGTTTAAATAGCCACTTCTTACTATTTCCTAATACAAATTACTGCTTCTGCAGCTTGATCAACTTGACAAGATATTCAAGGTCTTAGGTAAATATATTCATTTGTTTGTGTGTCCATTTCCCTTTAGGACTTGTTGCTAGGGGTGTGCATGATTGGGTCTCGACCAAAAAAATAGACCCAATCAGACCTGAACTGGACCAATTAGTTTTTACTTTATTTTATTTTATTCTCTTAGTAAATGTATCTCAATTTTTTATAATCACTTTTAATACAATCTGCTTCCTTATTGTTCTCTCGAATTATGTTTTTTTTTTCTTTTCCCCTTAATTTTTCTCTTTAAAAAGTAATTTAAAATCAAAATTAAAGCAGTCCATTCGGTCCGGTCCAGTCATTTTTGGTCCAATCCCAGACCGATTGAAGATCGGTCTGGTCTTCAGTGCAAAGAATATGGGAAATTTGGTCCGGTTTGGTTCTTGATCGATGCACACCCCTACTTGTTGCCGTGCTGCATCATAATCCTTCCTTATTGCTTCAGGCCATCCGACTCTAGAAAAGTGGCCAACACTTGCGAATCTTCCACACTGGCAATCGGATATACAACATATTCAAGGCCACAAATAGTAAGTTCTTACTTTCACTGAGCTTGTGATTCGGGATTAAATTTATTATCGTATTCCAATCTCAACTACAGAGGCTCAATTTTCTTGCATTTTGTACTTCTGTCTCAACTTGTACCGTTACTTTGCTTATTGCAGTGATAACACTGGACTTCATAGTGTTGTTCATCTCTCTCCAAAAAGTCCTGCATTTGACCTCCTATCGAAGATGCTCGAGTATGTGGTACCTTCTAAGTTTATGAGAAACTAGCATTTTATGATGGTAAATGCTAGAGGTGCTCGCATTTAGGTCTGGACCAAACTTTTGGACCCAATTTGGTCCCGGTCCAAATTCGCTCCGAACCGAAATATTTATTTTTTGAAAAAATTAATTTTATTACTTCAGGTCCAATCTTCTCCATTATTTCTCATTTGATTCTACATTTTCTAATATAAAATGTGATTTTTCGGTTTTTTCAATTTGATTTGGTTCAATTGGTCCGGTCTTTGGTTCTAAAATTCGGTTCTGGACGAAGAAACACCCCTGGTATTCAATTGTGATACCGAGTGTTTTAGCTTCTAATAAACTAGAAATTTGAGTTTTTCGATTGATGTATTTGTCAACAATACATTTTGGCATATCTTTCTATGCAGGTACGATCCTAGAAAGCGTATAACAGCAGCACAGGCTCTAGAGCATGAGTATACTTTCTTGTCTTTAATCTCTTTATATTTTCTTTTGGAAGGTTTCAATGAAAATATTGAAGAAACAATTATAAATGATGTGGCATGAATGATATTGATGTATATTCTGGTTTTGATTGGTAAAATTCGGTTTATTGAATTTCAGGTATTTCCGGATTGAACCTCTACCAGGGAAAAAGTAAGTTTTGTTAACAAATATTGCTAATATGACTTCCATAAATAAATAAAGGACTAGTATATGTATACCTGGCATACAGGCCGCGGGCCAGACCAAAACACTCTTACGTTCTTACTTAGCAACTTTTTATCTGCCCTAACTTGTCCCGCTAAGTAATGACACTTGTTGGGACTGACAAAAAGTAACCCGATAAGAACATGTGTGTTTTCTGGCCCTGTCCGTGTAGGCCTGCGGCTTGAATTACGAGGTATAAGTATATGGTAGCATTTGTTCCCTTGCTTTAACCAGCTATGTGTAACGTCAATGTTCAGTGCACTTGTACCGTCCCAACCCGGAGAGAAAGTTGTGAATTATCCGATTCGTCCAGTAGACACGACGGCAGATTTTGAAGGGACAACCAGCCTTCAGTCCTCACAACCGGTATATGCTTAAATGATTTATAATTTTATTCACTCATTGTGTGCTTGTCGTGTTGAAGGTTGATCATGTGCTATTTAGGCCAACACAAACACTACATGGTACGATTAGCACGAAAAGACCAACATGACTAAATATCACAAATTTAACCTATCTAATATAACTATGCTAACTAGCAAGGATTTTTGGGGGTTAATTTACAACTGTAACATCTAAGTGTGTGTGTTGAGCGTATCGGTTGTGTCAACACAATTAATTAGTTGTGAGTTTGTGCATGTTTTTGGGGCACAACACGATTATTAAACGTGTTGGGTACTATAAGACGAACACAATGCTTGATACCGGAATTGCCAGCTCTATTATTCACCATCTCTGCTTGATTTACTGAATGCCATAAAATCATTGGCTTTGCTTGTATATTTACTTTGACAGATCTTTTTCAAGTTCCTACTAAAAAAATTCCAAATATGTGGTTTGCAACGTGCATAAGACGGATTCTATAATCACTTTGGAGTTTTTATATTGCCCTTTCAAACATTTTTGGTATCTAGCATGTCTTATTTTGGTCTCTCGATTTTATTACTTTTGGCCAGGTACCGGGAAATGCAGTGTCCGGGAACATGCCAGGTCACGTAATGCCCAACAGATCCGTCCCCCGGCCAATGCCTCCTATGGTAGGCATGCCACGGATGCCACCTCAGGGCATGACAGCTTATAACCTCGCATCTCAGGCAGGCGCTGGCATGAATCCTGGAAACATCCCGGTGCAGAGAGGCGTTCCTCAGCAGCAACAGGTTCATTGTTTTTTCAAGAATCGACTTCATGTTCTGTATTGTCTCCGTTCTTTTTTCTTACACGTAATTTGTTTTTCGTACAGTTGAAACGGAAAGATCTGGGTATGGGAATGAACGGATATTCTCAACAGAAATCAAGACGTTTCTAAGGCAATACTGCCTACCGGCTTACCCATCAAATTGTTGTATAGGAGTACAAATGATCCTCTTGGTCTTTGTTTATATACGCCTTAGTTTTGCAGATAAATAGGTCGACTCTAGGAGAATTGACAATAGGTCTCAACTGGCAAAAGGCGCAAAGAATCTTTGCATGTTCTAGATCAAAGCTGCAGAGAAACTTGAAGATGAAGTTTTGAAGCTTAGTGTTCTTATGTTTCTTCTAATCGAAGTCGAAAATTCAAAGGAAGATTGCATAGCAAGCAAGCAAGAGGTCAAGAACTGTCAAAACATAGATTAGTTGTTGCAATTTGACATTGGTTTCCATTGTAATATGTATATGTGTAGGCTGCATCAGTATCAATTTGGTCCAATGAAATTGATTTTATGATCACTTACATTTCCTCGTTCCTATCAAAACTGGTCATTCTGGTTTCGGGTTGGATTTTTTTAATTCAAAGTATAAGTTTCATATACAACTATAAACTTAAACTCATAACTAGCTCTTTACAAATATTCTTCAAACAAAAACAAGTACCATATATATTCAAACAAGAAAAGACTATCAATACTCACCTCATTATGCATCTAATTCTCTTCCCCTCAGAATTCTGATTTGCTCATAAGCTTTCAAGTTCTCCATACCAAACATCTCCAAAGCCTCAAAAACGCGAACCAAACCGACTCCTATGCAACTCGAAGCAGCCTCATTGACCTCCCCAATAGCCTCTTCGTGCCTCGCTTTCTGTTCCCCCAATCTCTTCCTCATCGAAGCTAAGTTCTCGCCAAGTCCAAATTCAGTAGCAACATCTATATCCGAATCATAATCTATCCCACGTTGCCTACAAAGAAACCTGAGCCGTTTATCAAGATCCTTTAAAAGATACTCAACTTTGAGCCTCTGGTGTTGTTCCTCGTCTTGCTTGTCCCGTAATAGGTGCAAGTTAGAGGCAAAATCATGAATAGCTTTAGAAACTCCTGTTTCGGAGATTTTCTCAAGTGCATGGTACCAATCATTACAGACTACAAATATAGGAGGAGCTCCGATTCTACTTGGAGAGAAAGGCGCAATTCCATCTGGAGTTTCTTCTGGTTCTTGGAAAAGACACCTCGTGAGCCACTCGTTCAAGCATTTTATAAAGGCTTTTTGAATGTTAACGTAGTCAATAAAATGAGTACACCAACTCAAGATCTCCACTTCAAAGTTCAGAGTAGCCTTTGAGGTTGAATCTTCTTTTGTACCGACTTTTGCTTGATGAAAATGACTTTGGGCGTTGGAGATGTCTTGAAATTGCTTCTGATGGCACTTGACCAACGAAGTCCACATTCTAATAAACCTGCAAAACAATTAAACAAACGTAAGAGAAATAACATGGCGAATAATCCAACAACTAAAAGCAACAAATCACATGAGCCCTAAATGTTCTTAATTGGCATGACTACCCACGAACACATAACTAATCTAAAGAATTTTCCACAACACTTAACTAACCTTAAGTTTAGCCACCCCAATATTCACTCACTCTCTCTTTATCACATGTTTTGCATGTGACCACTAATTGTATGAAGATTCAACTTTACCCTTGTATATTTATCTTAAATTAACTTTCACTCCTCATTTGTCCACTTATAGTATGAAAAGCCGGGTTTCTGTTTAATTTTGGTGTATGAGTAGAAAGTTTAAGAGTATATAAGGGGTGAAATAGTCTTTTTATCTTGAGGAGTTAACAAAGTTACTAACAAAATGGGGTGACCAAACTTAAGGTTAGTTATGTGTCATGCAAAATTCTTTAGGTCGATGAGTAATGTGTTTGAGGGAAAAACGGGTTAGTTTTTCATATTTATCCCTTTTGTATAAACTGATGTTCACAAAGATACAATAACAACAAGAAGTACGCCGCTACAACAAAGCTATAAAAGTTCAAAAGAACCCATACCCTTCAATTAATTCAGTCAGCTGCGGATACAACTCTTCATCTCTCAACTTGTATATCCTAGTTGATATCATGTCAACTGCTGCAACGGCAACATTGATTTTTGAAAGCAATTTGTTGATGGAAGCCTGCACCTTATCAATCTTGTTGGACTCTGCGCCTCGATCATCCAGATATTTGAGCCTCCGGCACTCCTTATCATATGTAAACCGGAGTTTTTCTTCACCCTAAAATTAACAGAAACCCCAATATAAGTTAGCCACAGTTGACAATTCCCCCGGCAATGGGAACTTAAGAATTTATCCTCATTCTAATTGTTTATGTTTGTAGTTATGGGATTTTAGTATGTTCAAAGGTCAAGCATTAGATCATTGCATACCGTAACTTCTTCATAAAGTTTCTTTTCCCATGCATACAACTTCTCCAAAGTCGATGAGAGGTCACCAAACTTCCTACAGATATCATCCTCAATAATACCCTTATGAGCTTTGGCCATCTCCACTAATCTAGAAGCTGACCGATTTGACAGCATATGCCTTGGGGGGTGAGAAGATGTCACGACAGAAGCAGATAGAAAATTAAAGATCCAAGAGGCAAATTCTGCAAGGTAACACAACCATTTAACTCGAGTTATAAAACAACTATAGCATCCATCATCTAAGTCACTTGAGCTATGGAACAATGATCTTCGGACCACAAACCCATAGCCACATGGAAACATGATTTTACATTTTTAGTTTATACAGCTAGGTTTTGAAACTAAAGTTGATGAATATTACTACTTAATACCTTCACTTTACAAAAATTGATTCTCTTAGCATATCATCTATAAATATTTAGAAGGATCTACAATAAAAGGACCCACATCAAGGGTCAAATTTGTGTTCATTTTATGCTGTCACGGCTGTGTTAGTAAGTAGTGGTTGTTGATATCTACTAAACTTGGAATTTATTCCTAGACTTCCCGAACCCGGCACACAGCCCCCGATTTGCCAGGTCTCTCTATGTAAGCTTTCATCATTAGATTCCTAGACTTCCAAATGCACAAAGGACATATTCTTTACCAACAGGGCAACAATAACCCTCACTCTCAGTTAATCTTTCCCTTCTAAACAGAAGCAATGTACTAAACCACAGAAAAAGTTGACAAAAGAACTGTTTGTAAATTAATCTGAAGACACAACAGAAGAAAATCCTAACTTAAGGACGGAGCAGTATATGACAAAAAGAACCAAAACTAAAGAATGAGTGGAGAGAAGAGAAAAAGAGATACCCCACCCTTAAGTTTACAGCTCACAGGTTGATAAGGTAGCTTCCCTGCCTCAAGCATTACCGATACTTCTCTCCCATAATCATAAGCAGTCTCAAATGCATACTTGATTTCCTTTACCACATCACGAAGATCTCTTGAACTATGAGTTGGTATTGCTCCCAAAGTTTCACCCTCCAAGTTCAGTGGTTGATCTATATTAGAACCTGATCCTTCTTTCTTTACATCATCAAGGTTATTTGATATGAAGGTTTCAGAAATGCGTTTGGTATCTTTCTCGGAAGTTTCAGGGTTACTCTTAATCTCTTTCTCCCGAGTTTCAAAACTATCTTGGCTGGTTTTATTCACTTTTTTCTCAGCTACCTCTCCGTCTTCTTCAGTTTTTGATGGCGCTTCCCTAGAAACACCACAAACTGAAACTCCTCCAGTATCTCCTAATTCTCTCCCATCAAATACTCCATCCACTGAAATTTTATCAATCTCATCTTCCAAATCTGGAATTCCCTCTCTCTCCCTCACATCTCTCAAATCATGATCCTCACCACCAGATCCAGTTTCATCTTTATCATGATCGTAGGGGTCAAAATAAACATTGTCAATCATGCTAAACGGGTTAAGATAATCCCAAGTAGAAGCCTTGGGTGGAGCAGGATCAGGAGAGTGAACAGGGGAGGCACTTGACACATGATTGTAGTGGTTATTCGGCATATCTGTGGAGCCTACAAATGACCCCTCATACACATACTGATATATGTAATCATTTTGCGGAGTATATAGAGTAGCACCAGAACACACCATATGACTATTGGGACGATACCTAGAGTGTGAATCTATTGGAATAGATTTGCATATATAACTACTCTCTTGACCATACCTAAGATTATCATGCAGCAAAGGTGTCAACTGACAAGAAGGTAGCCGACTTACATACTTGGAAAACCTAGAAAACGAATTTGACGATTCGTGCCTCTGGACGGTCACAACATGCGGCTGCTCATAAATTTTACTGGGTATCACCATCGATCCCCTTCTCATGTAGTGAACATCCCGATCCCTACATCGAGTAGGCTCTGGTCCTTCATCCACCTCCGAGACACCATGAACATAATCAGTCAACGAACCCATCTCGGATTCAGAGTCCGATGTGGAAAAGACCAAGTGGGAATTCTCGTCCGATGGCTCATCAAGAACAATCGCCAACTCTTCCTCCACGAATCGATTTAACGCTTCGCCAACATTCAGAAGGGACTGGAAGTACAAAATGTGGGCGCTAGCAAGGTCATACCGACAACTACACACAGCTCTAATAAACTCTTTCCTCTCCTTACACAAAACCACCAATTGTGAATTCTCCAACTTGGAACCTCCAGAGCCCATCTATTCCACAACTCTAATCCTCCAATTCTCTCAAATCACACACAACTGAACTCAGCTTCACTACACTTAATCATGACCGTACAGTGCAACAAATTGATCATTAAGCAACAAAGATTCTCACAGAACAACCAGACAAAACAACAACCCACAACAACAACAAAACGGAAAAATCACAATAAATGCGAGCAAAAACACAGAACAATATTTCAAGCAATTTATAGCAAAAGATTGTATCAAAACTAGAAAGGAAATAGATAAATGCACGAGCAATTGAGGAAAATTCAAAATCTGACCGTTGAAAAGGAGGGTGGAGCTTGGGATCGAGTCGATGGATGCTGAAAATGGAGTGTTTGGGTAGAGAGAATCTGAGACGAAAGGGTTGGATTCGTTGTATCTTGGAATTTTCCATGGATAGGAAAATTGGGTTTTGGAGTTTGAGGAGGCTTTGGTGATTTTAGGCAAAAGGGTTTGGGGGTTTTGGCCAAAGTTGGTAGCTTTGATCGTTTTGGGGGTTTCAGAGTTTCAGAGAAATCGCCATTTTTGCAGTAAAGAGAGACAGTGCGTGTGCGAAAACTGGCATGCGCGCGTGGAAAGCGGTTGTGTTAGTTAGGACATGACATTGATGATTTCTTAATAATTGGTCAAAATTGGGTCAATTAAATTTAAAGCCACCTCATTATTTCATTCCATTTTTGTCCACAAGAAAAAAAAAATTATTGTTTAAAATGTTATAAGAAATTACTAAAGTTATGTAAAAAATGTACAAATGAAGTGAAACAAATACAAATTAATTACCACCAAGCGCGTGGGCAAACTAGTATGAGATTGTTCCAGCGTAATCTGAGCTCTCAAGTTCGAGTCGCAGTTGCGTTAAAACATGGTAAGGAGAGTTTTGCCGCCCTTGTGCTCCTACCCGGCTCGAATGAGGATTAGTCTGAATGTGGTAAAACGGTTTAAAGGTGTCAACCGCTAGTTTGCGGACCTGCTCAAGAACCTCATACAAATTAATTCTCTAAAAAAAATATGATTTAGTCAATGTTAAGTCTTATTTTGTTTTGTCTGAATCTAAAAATTTAATCTTGAATAGTATAGAAATTATTAGCAACAATCTGTCGAAATCACCAGTAAAATTAGCTAATTAAGGTACTAAATATTGCCCAAGTTTGACCAATATTGTTAACTAAATGCATGAACTCAAAAGGCAAAATATCCATCCATTGTTTTCTTGCAAAATGCTTCATAGCAATAAACACAAAATCAAGAAATAGCATTTTTTTTAAATTATTATTTTTGCCAATTCTTGCTTACCCTACCACCAATAATGATAATAATGATGTGTCCTATATCTTAAATAGCCACCAATTAAGCAACAACACAACTACAACTCTACAAGGAACTTAAATGGGTGCTGCCACATCAATTCATGCATAGATTTAAGATAAAGTTTATAAAAAAAAAAAGATGAAGAGAGTACAATAATAGACACAATATTTAAGGTTTGGAAATTTGTGGTTAAGGAGTCATGTTGTGTTAAAATTTAAAAGTTAAGTATTCTATCATAAAATTGATTTACATGACATGAATATTGTTGTTTACGAGCGGTCTTGATGCGATATAACATGAAAAATATATTCAAACTTTTGAATTCAATAACTCGACACAATTTGACACGGTCAAATATTTGACACATTCAATTTATATTGGTTGTTTGTCATCTTATATGTTTGAACATTTTTATTTGTATGTAAGTGAGTCAATAAATAGATAGTTATACGATACATTTATAACACATTTAGTTAAACGGAATATACGGTTGTACGACTTGAACTTGAACCCTATTTAAGGTGAATCCACACCTTTTTTAACAAGTGTCGTGTCACAATTCTTAACGATAATTGTCACCCCCATAAGGCACCATTTAGGAGTTGGGAGGTGGATGGGAAACCCATTCTATTTTCGAGTCCGAAAAAGTCACACATTTTTCACGCAAAACTCACGACGCGCATACTTTTTAAGACAAATTCAAATAATATATATTTTAACTAAAACTCAAAAAACAAACTAACACCGATTCAAAATCCAAATTGTCAACTCTAACCGAACATATACTTAAAACTTAAAACGAGCACCAAACCCACTTCTAAGTTTCAACTTCTTCTTTTTCAACAAAAAGAAGAAAAAAAATTTAAAGACAAAAAAAAAAAGGAAGATCCTTGCCGTGCATAGAAGGGAGGAGAGAAAAAAAAATGGATTCACTGTAAAATGTAGAAAAGAAAAAAAAAAAAAAAAAGCTCTCTCTTCATCCACTCGATTCCGACACTCGTCCAAGTCTCTCCTTTTTCGTCTCTCCAGCCTCTCAGCTCCTCACAGCTCACCACCAAATGGATTAGCCAAGCCCACCTGCTTCTTCTCCACTCTCACCACTCCACACCCACATACAAAAATCCCATCTTTTTCACTCTCTTCGCTCTGCTTCTCCGATCGCCGATCCGTCTCCCGATCTGGGCTGCTCGGACCCACCCACCGCTCTTCTCTCCAAACCCAAGTGAGCCACTGCTTTTCTCTTTGCTTTCTCTCCTTCATTTATCCCTCTTCTCTCATAGTTTTTATCGTTCTTAATTAGCTGGGTTGATTGATCAATGATTGTTGGATTTCATGTTCCGTGACTGTTTGGGTTTTTCGTTTTGGTGTTTTTGCTGGTGGGTTTTGAGTTTGAGCAGCTAAACTGAACTGATCAATGTTTGGTTCTGTTTATTTTTTCCCTTACTTAACTGAATTGTGAGATGAGATGAGATCTATCATGTGTTCATGTTTGATGTTCTGTGAAGTTGGGATTAGGTGAATTGATTGAATGGCATGCTTTTTCTTGCATTTTTGGGTGTTATGTTGACAGATTTTGGTTCAGCTTTCTTGGGTATAATGTGAAACCAGACACTGTTAATGTTGTCAAGTGAAATACTATGGAATATGTGCTTCATCTCCTTGTTTTGCATCAAATTCTTGTGCAGAATATTAGTTAGTGGATTGTTGATCAGAATTTTGGTTATTGGACAGGTTGTGTTGTTGATGTGATTGATATTCTTAGGTTCCCAACTAATTTCAAGTCAAAATGTTAAAGATTTCCTATAATACTATAGGGTGATAAATAAAGAAGAGAATAAAAGCAAGATTCCTATAAGATTTCTCCGGATAATGGGGACAGAATGATGTAACGGCACAATAATTTTCTAATTTTAATGCAGTATTTGACGTTCTTTATACGGTTATTTATCACTTAATGATCGTTGAATTGTATTATTCTTAAGCATTTGGTTTGGATAAAGGAACAGAATGATGTATTGACTCACTTCAATATATTTCTGTACTTGAACGATATATTGTTTTTATTCTGTATCCAACATTTTTTGTATGGTTTTTGTCACGGGATGACCGTTGAATTGTATTATTTTTAAGCATTTGAGTCCTTCACCCTCATAATTTTTTCCGACATTGCATTTTTTTCTATATCAGGAACATAAATTTGCCATAAATAGCTCTTTGTGTGTTGTCCGCTGTGTGCTTTGTTAGGTTTTTGTTTTAACTCATATTGAGGCCTTCGATTATGCTAAAAGCTTTAGGTTCCTTTCACTATTGGAGCAAATAATTCTATACCCATGAGTTGGTATCGAAATAATACTAGTTTCTTCCATAATCTATTAATCTTGTAGTGAAATGCCACCATTGTTCTGAAAGAAAACACTTTTTCCAAAATGGTGGCCTCGTCTAATGTGATGGATAAGGAAAATTCGCCTCATACAGTCGACAGTGGGGTCAGTAATCAAGGATGTTTGCCGATTGAGAATGACAATGCAGGAATTTACTCGCGTCACAGCCTAGACAAGGAATCTGGGCTACCAACTTGTCGTGTGTGCCAATGTGCTGAATCCGACAAAAGGGGAGATGTTGCTTTAGGGTTTCTCGGTATCGCCCCTGTACTACTAGAAGCACGTAAAAGCAATGGAGAGACGAAGTTTGATAGCAAAGAGTCCCCAAAAGAGGTTGATAGTGATTCATTGGCGGAGAAAGTGGGAAGAGAATCCCGGGTCGTTGAGTTCATAAGCCCAGAAGGAGAAGTTTTTGTTTGCAGTACTGATATCGAAATG
This sequence comes from Pelargonium nanum, assembly GCA_036897485.1. Lineage (NCBI taxonomy): Eukaryota > Viridiplantae > Streptophyta > Magnoliopsida > Geraniales > Geraniaceae > Pelargonium > Pelargonium nanum. The sequence continues at coordinate 19,001 of JAYMTF010000248.1, forward strand.
GGCTCGTGCCATCAAGACGCTTTGCTCGAGCTTGGTTGTTCTTGCAAAAACGATCTCGCATTAGTACACTACGCTTGTGCCCTCAAATGGTTTATTAACCATGGATCCACTGTTTGTGAAATCTGTGGACGTGTTGCGAAAAATATTAGAACAGCGGACTTTAAGAAGGTTGTGTGTGCTTTGAAGGATTACGAAGCTTTAAGGGAAAGAACCGCTAGTGGAGAACCCAATCCCGCACAGGTGCATACGAGTCCCGGTATTGATCCTGATGCTGTTGCTGCCATTCGGAGGCAACGGTTAAGTGAGATATCTCTGTGGTTTGGGCCACATATTACTAATAATAGCCACAGCCACTCTGCTGCAATTTCACTGGTTGTTTCTGAACAACCATCGAATGTTATCACTGGAGATCTTATGCCTGCTGAAAATCCGGCGACAAAATGGGCCGTGGAAGGCACCGGGATTCTGCTTGCTACAGGATTGCTCACTGTAACTCTTGCATGGCTCATAGCCCCTCGTGTTGGAAAGGTATGTCGGATTTGGCGTATTTCTATACATTGAAATGACGTAGATTGGAAAGTTTTGCTCTGTACTCTTGAAAATATATAATTTATTTGAATAGTGGCTGATATTACTTAGATAATGCTTGGATTAGAATTTTTTTTCATGAATGGAACTTAAGAATCAGAAAAGGAATGAGATTCTCATGTTCATGTTTGGATTAAACATGAAAATGGCTCTAGAATGGGAATGATTCTTGAGTCCCATTCCAACATTTTCATAATCCAAACGCTATCTAAGATATTTACTTTGGTTGGGAGCTAGGGTACATGCTTTTCTACCGTTTTTGATTGCTCAAGCTTATGTATGCAACAAGTTTCACCTTTCTTGTGCAGAAAACTGCTAGGAGTGGCCTTCACATTCTCCTTGGAGGCATTTGTGCTTTAACAGTCGTCGTCTTTTTTCGTTTTGTAAGTATTTCAAACACTCTCCTGGTTCTAACCTCCGCATTCATATGCATATTCATATTTAAATACAAGATATGTTGGAATGCAAAATCGGTGGCAATTGCCTACTTTTTGTGTTGGTTGGGACCGTTGGGTGATAGGGTAAATTGCACAAAACACCGAACTTTGCATATATTGCACAATAACACTGAACTTTGAAGTGAAACATTTAATTACACATACTTTCAATAAGTTGCACCGCTAATAATGGTGTTAACTTTCTATTAAAAAGACAAAAATGACACAACATGAAATGATTTTTCTATTACAGAGAAACTACACTAAGTTCAGTGTAGTTTTGTGCAATTTACAATAGATTATATCATATTACTCTCATCGATGAATCTGTCCTTGTTTGAGTGAGCAAATCTTCCCATATTAATATTTATGTATTTGAAACTCGCAGTTTGTGCTTACCAGAATCAAGTACGGACCTGCGCGCTACTGGGCGATCTTGTTCGTCTTCTGGTTTCTTGTGTTTGGCATCTGGGCTTCAAGAACACATGGGGCTCATACAACATGATTCATTCATATAAATTGGTCATGCATATAAATCTGAGTTTTTCTTTTCTTTTTTTGCACATTTCAAATGGCTACTATCAAATTAGCAGCTTTGTAGAACTTAATATGATGATGCAGATTCATGACTTGGTTTGTGAGTATATTCTACAATGCACATATGAAATGAGAATGAGTTTTGGTCTGGAATATTTTATGTGTAAATTGATCCTCTGGTGGAAATTTGATAGTATGGATATCTTTGGAATGGCTGATGTTGCTTATTGTGGGATATGAAGCTGAGTTTTGGTAGTCAATTTTTTTTGGTTGGGTTGGGCAAACCCTCTCGTTTTGTACTAGAAATCTGCAACCTTTCATTCGGGTCGTGGCTTTTGAGCTGCAGGGTCAGTTGGAAACCCACTCATTTGAACTAGAAACCGGAACCTTTTGCTGGTCGGGTGTGGATTCGTTCAAAACCCTCGGGTCAGTTTGAATTTGAGTTTTGCATGCAAAATGTAAGTTTGTTGGATCCCACCCGTAAATTCTCTATTAAAACAACCGACCCAAAGTTGGTTGAATCCATTTCAGGTGACCCGAACCCATGAATTTTTTTAGTTGGATTTTAAGTGCCCGAAGGTTCATGTTCAAATTGTTGGGTTTAGGTTGATTTTCTCTTGGTAGGTGTAATTTGTTGGACATTGATCAAATTACTAATATTATTGAGATGGACTAGCGATGGTCTGCATGCAATGGCCCATTTTGTTCCATGCACCCAAAATTCGATTCACATTTTGGGAATTCAAGTTGCACACAATAGTAGACCCAAACAATTCTCAAAAATGGGTCAGGCAAATCCGCATGAACCCACATTTCCATAAAATTCAAAACCCGTACCCCATTTAGCCAGGTTTGGGTTAGATCTTCCCAACCAGACCTGAAACCTGAATTATCAGCTCTAGTCTAATCCCAACATTAAGCATTTGAATGCGCTTCATACTGATGGACAACAAAATGGAAATTTTGCCAACACACTCATTAATCTGCTTTAGAAAACAAGCTTTTTTTAGGTGGAAATAAACTGAACAAAACAGAGACATAGTGAGGAGCATCTGATTCTTGCTATGACTTTGAATTCAATCATGCTTAGTCCTACTTTCAAGCTATTGCTTTTGGACTCCTTTTTTTTTTTTGTCAAAAAGTTGTTCACTATAGCATCCTTGAATTGCTCCACAACTTTTGACAAAAGTTGAAGAAAAAATACATACATGTTTGAGTCCAATCTAATGATACAATTAAGTGTAAAGAATCTATACACCAGAAAAACAAATCAACCATACAATTGATTTCAGTATATAAGGACGCATAAGAATCTGCTACTCAAAGCTTAAACTTGCTATCATTTGTATGCATTTCAGTTTGTTTCATCGAGTGTTGGTATAAAACTATACAGAAGATGTTAATATCTGCGAGAGAATAGACCTTGAGTGTAGAATTATTCACCGATTGTGTGTTGCAGATTCGATCATTCGCTTCCATCTGAGACAACAAAGGCAATGAAATAGATTATTACGAAGAACAGCGCATATTGGCTCAACCAGAAAATTAGTTGTTTCAACAAATATATAGATTCTTTTATGCAAGTTCTATTACTTATATATCCACTACAAATAACATATATGCCTTGAGATGTCACAAATATATTCAGTCCTTAGATTTGACACGTACTGATCTAAGAAACATGGAGATTGATCATCCATTCTATGTGACACGAGTGTCTAAGGAGGTAGGAGCAGAAGGGTAATTACGAAAGAGCTCAATAAACTACAAAGAAACCTAACTGTATCTGCAACCAAACACTTCCCTATCGACTCAAAATACTTGAAACTAACAAGTGGACACATGGTACGAGCCGAGATAGCAAAACATCATATTAAGAGAAAGCCAAACGTGACAATAAACAACTGTAGAAGAAAAAGAAAAGGAAAACTCAGGTTTCACTCCTACAAAATATAATGGCACCCAAACTGCAAAAACATGGGTTTTTAAATCGAAAATAAAATATTACAAGTTTCCTTTTTTTCTCTGTTCAGATCGGTTTCTATATAAAAGGGTGAGCAAAGAGCTCAAACCCAAAATCGGATAGAGTGGTGTTCATTTGAATGAATCGTTAAGCTTTGTATATGCCTTCTTATTGTTCTTTAGTGACACGGTTTGTTGTGCAAAACGCACAAGGAAGCTTTGCAATCCTTTCCTTTTATCAAATTGTTAACGTATATACTTACTGTCAAAATTCAGTATAAAAGAACAGCTAATCATGTTTCTGCAAACTAACTAACAATAGGACCACAGCAAAACAGTGAATTTCAATACTTGAAACAACAATCACAAAATTATAGATTTTCACATTGAAAGCTTATAAGTTTATAACCCTAAATCATAATGTCATGAGAAAGAAAACTAAAAACTAAACCTTCGATTTATTCGCTAATTTGTACTACAACTGCAACAACAACAACAACAACAAGCAAGTCATTTCTCAAGCAGTGTTGGTGTCTGCAACATAAATCTTTTAGCAAAACTCTTTGGCATTTTTTTGCTTGCATTCTCGTTCTTCGCTCCGTTCTATCTAATCCAATTTCGTCTATAGCTAAACATTATCATGTCTTTCCTCCCCGCTACTTCTTTTCATGATAACTATGGTCTACCCCTAACCCTAGTTCTCCTAATCGATCAGTTCTCTCACATTTGCTCACAAGCTTACTAATCTCCCTATGCAACACATATCCAAACCGCCTTAAACAACTTCCCCTCGTATTGCTTTCAATTGAAGCTACCTCAACTCGTACTCGAATAACATCATTACTAATCTTTATCCTTCCTAGTGCTAACGCAACTCCACCTCAGCATTCTCCTCTCCGCTGCCCTATGTTATGACTAATCACACGAAAGATTGCCATTCTCAACAGGCAATTTTCTGCTATTTCTACCGAACCAAAACAAAACCACCAATTGGTCTATCTTATCAACTCAAAATGCAATACAGAGAAGCAGATATTAGAACCAATAAACCGAGAAACAGATCGAAAAGTGTACCGTTTAGGCAAGGTAGAAGATATCATCAGTCATTAGAACAATGTACTGCAAAATCCTCAAAGGAGCATTCCTGAAATCCAGTGGAGGCAACCTCAATTCCCTAACCCTACACTCTCCACTCACAGCCCCACCATCTCCATCACTCCTCAAAACCCTAACCCTCCTCGAATCCACCTTCCTGAACAGGTACATCGGATTCTTGCCGGAGACTCGATTATCGCCGGAATCACCACCTGGGTTCTTCTGGGTCTTGAAAAGGGTCCACCCCATTCCGGCGAGCGCCCGACAAAACCCATCCATTGAGCTAATTTTATCTCCGGTGACCCGCGAAAGCAGCGAAAACGAGCAGCAATCCCAGTTGCTGGAACTGTCAAAGCTCGAATTTTTAGCGTCCGTGAGGAAGCTGGAGGTGACGAAGACGAGCTTGAACAAGGCTCTGGAGAGGGAAACGAAGGAGCGTAGGTGGGTGATCGAGGCGGTGGTGAGGGAAGGGAACGGGAGAGGAACGGCGTCGTTTGGGAGCAGCGAAACCGACGACCACGACGACGGTAACGACGATTTCGCCGACGATGTTGGGTAAGAGAAAATGATGTGGGAGAGAGATGGGGTTGGGTACAGATCCATGCCCATTTCTCTGGCTATGGTGGCGAGCCTGTAGGTGTCAGTGACGAGCTCTTTCGTGGGGACGAAGAGGAGAAATGGGGTTTTGGGTTCTATGGCGTTTTTGTTTTTGCTTCTTCTTCTTCGTTGTCGGTTTCTGGGTCTGTTGTCTCTGTGATGGGTGCTGGTTCCGGTACCGTCGGAGTCGTCGTCGTCTTCGGAGTCGGGATCGGAGTGGTGTTGGTGGTGGGTTCGGGATAGAAGAAAAGGGTTGTTAATGGCGGTTTCGCCGAAGACCAGAGAACGGACCAGCTTTAGTGGAAGCATCTTTGGCTTTGGCTGTGTATTGGCTTTGCTTTGTCTCTGTGTCTGTGTCTCTTCTCTGTCTCGGCCTCAGCCACTTTTGACTTCTTTATTGTGTTTCTATTACATATTATGATATGTGCATGAGGATCAAGAATCAGCCGAGAGACAAAGAAAATGGATTCGGCGGGGCGCTCTGCGCTCAAAAAATCTGTGGAGCGGGTATGAGTGTAAATAACTGACGCGGCATCACTTAATTGGCCATGTTATTGGCTGAGAGTCTCAGTTAATAAATCATGGCTAAGAGTCTTTTGATCTCTTTGTGCATATATATCATGTTCCTGTTGTCGTGTTAAAGGTTAAATATATGGTGTATGTGTTAACATAGATACGATGTAATTAATAATCATGTTAATAAGTCGGATCGTGTGTGTGTCGACTTTACTTTATCAATATGAGTTGTAAATGAAGTTGTTTTTATCGTCTACTACCATTTTTGTATTGTTAGTTATGCGTTTATGTCGGGACCTCATGTTAATTCATGCGTTTGGTAGTGATTTGATTGATTTAATAGTAATAAATTTCTTTTTATTATAGATTTATTCAACACATGCATGATGCAACTCATATATATAGATTAAGGAGCTTTGAAAATTGAGTTTTGCAATATTGCAATCTACTTTGCTTGAAAATATCATTAAAATATATAAAAATGAGTGAACAAATAATAAAAATTTGTGAACTTCAAAATTCAAAACTCTTCAACTTTTAATGAGTTAGAGGTCATAGTGATAATTTTATTCGTTTAAGGTAACATTTTCTTAAAACACTTAAAAGACAAATGTGACTATTGAGTTAAAATAATAATAAATTCATAGAAGTTGGTGATATACACATTAAATACTAATAATTAAGAGAGTAAATATCCATCAAAAAGAGAGAGAGCAAATAAAAAGGCACAAAATAAAACAGTGTTATAATTTTGTAGTCAAGGTGTTGCCCTCCAAGGGCTTTACTAACTATGAAGGAAAATTAAATACAATATTTTATAAATAATGTAACTTACAAGTTACATTTATATAACATAATAAATGTTGTTTTTGAATTTTAAATATAATAAAAATATATATTTCCAAGTATGATTGATGAAACTGATTTGGGCTTTTCAGCTTTACCAGATATGGGTTTAATTTGGGCCTTTTATTATGGCCTAATTCTATGTAATGATATTGTGTTATGCGACAAAATTAATATTGTATTATTCTTTAATTACATTTTTGTCATAAAATATATATCTTGTTTATTTCATATAAAGTTAATTACACATAAATTGTGAACATTATTCATATTGTAGGTACATGCAATAATTATTTGCGTTGTTTTAATATAAAACTAAAAACATACCACCAATTTTGAAGACTAATTTGGATTCAAAATTCATGACAATATTGATTTTTTCCTTATGATCTTTAAATGGTATGAAAACAAAAGAAGTATCTAGCAATCTACTAAAATATTGATATGATTATTAAAATGGTTCAATCTTTGGATCAACAAAAGTAGTGTTTGTATCTATTTTTAAACATTTTCTTGTTTTTGTCACTAGAAAAGATTCCAAGATAATAATAATAATAAATCCAGAAGATATGACATTGGCCTATCAACCTAAATGAGCCTCCTATTTGTATCTATTACCACAAAACGGCACATAAAAGATTCAACTCTTCAAGTATCCATTGCATATATGGAAAAGTACAATAAAATAGATAAAGGCTGATTTATTTTATTTAGTTTTGGTTCATTTCATGATAAGTAGAGTTCATTTTCTTGTTTTTTTATTTTGTTTTTTTGTGGTAGTTGGTCGATTTTGGTACAAAATTATAAATTCTCAGATTGAATAATTAAACCGATATGTTAATTTAAAAGGCTAATGCTAAAACTACACTTTCCGGTTAAGAATATAAAACAAAACAACAAGACAAATACATAGCATCTATTTATGTGTCGATATAAACTTTTATTAGAATAAAATTGGTAATTAAAACATTTGAAAAATATAAGAAAAAAATGATCTTCAAATGAGCTCATCATGCAAATAATGCTCAAGTGATCAAAACATACACCAAGGATTTTTAACACGTGTCTTTTTATGTTTGGTCCACATGGGTAGTGTTTCACATTAAAAAAAATTAATAATCAAGAACATTGATACCAAGTACCAACCATGGCAGGCCTGACAGAAACCTCATTATCTCCAAAATCATTCTCTTAATCCAATGGCTGAGAAAGCAACACATCCTTCTTCTTCTTCTTCTTCTTCTTCTTCTTCTTCTTCTTCTTCTTCTTCTTCTTCTTAAAATTCACTTCTTTTGTGCCTCTAAAACCATAGCCTTCATGAGAAACCTCTGCAATATTCAGTTCCTCCACCAAGATCTTTTCAGGTGTGTACATTAATATCAACAACTTTATTTTTATTTTATTCTGATCACAGGAAGATATGAAAAGTCATTGTGACATGATGTATATTGCTAATTCATCATAAATAGTGTAGTTTCATTGCTCAAAAGTATTGCAAAAACTTATTTTTGTATTGGTAGTGGCAATTCGGTTTTCGGGTTCAAGTTGAAAATGCTAGAGTTCGGGTTTTACGTGCAAAATGTGTGAACTTGACCAACCCAGCCCGCACTTTTCTAAGGAACACTCAACCGGAGGACAAATCTATTAAATGAGGCACAAACTCACAAATTCATGTCTAAATTGTCATATCTTAAGTTAAGAAAACAATGTCTTTGTAAAGTTAAATACAAGTCGGCATGCATAAATGACTATACTTGTGTACGGGACCGTCCTTTTTTACAAGAAAGTCCTACCGAACTCAATGATTCATTAGTACCATGGATTCCAGTTCACTCTATCCCATTTGATGTTTCCTTCTATAAATCATCAGCAGCAATGACAATCTCGTCGCCGGTTTGTGCACACAAAGGCACAAAAGCTTTCAAACCCGAAAGAGTCTTCGCTTCCCCTACACAATCCCAATCTCCATTGCTACCCAATTGTAAGTTGTTAACAAAATGCTTAGTTCTTGATGTTCATTTCCTTATGTTCTTGTTAACTTTATGGTTTCTTTCATTGTTTTGTATAGAAATTGCTCGGCGACATTGTCGTTGATGGCAAAAGTGGAGGATCAGAAGGAGGTTTTTGATGCCAACGAAGCGTCTCTGCTCGTTAGAGAGCTTAAAAGGACCTTTAGGTCCGGCAAGACCAAGAGCTACGAGTGGAGGCTCGAGCAGTTGAAGAGCATTCAGAAAATGATCGATGAGAACGAGAAGGAGATCATCGAAGCTCTCCAAGAAGATCTCTCTAAACCCGAATACGAAGCTTATGCCTCCGAGGTTTGTAGCATTTGTTTGTTATAAAACCAATAATTTAGTTTGGTTTATAGTGAAAAATGTGTTATGTGCTACAGATTTCTATGCTCAAATCCTCGAGTAAATTGGCGATAAAAGATTTGAACCGTTGGATGGCGCCAGAGAAGGTGATAATTACTTTGAAACTACTCTTTGTGATTCTGTTTTTTGCAATGTTACAACTTATAAGCATGGTTTGATTCAAAAAAATTGACCGTTAAATTTCAGGCCAAAACTTCATTTACAACGCATCCATCGTCAGCAGAAATTGTGCCGGAACCTCTAGGAGTTGTGCTCATCATCTCAACTTGGAACTATCCATTTTGTGAGTGCACGAAAGATATCACGTTTTCTCGATTTTTTCTATTCATTTTGTTTAGTCTACTAAGACTCGGGGACGGATCCAGAACTTTTGCTTAGTAAAGACAAACTTAAAACTCAATACGATTCGTTGTGTTACAAAATTGCTTTTAACTATTCTGATGCGTTGTAATTATGTGCAAACATGTCTTCCAGTGTTATCTCTCGATCCGCTCATTGGAGCTATCGCTGCTGGTAACGCAGTTGTCCTGAAACCCTCAGAGATTGCTCCGGATTCATCATCGGTTCTTGCAAAGTTACTCGGAAAATATTTGGATTCATCAGCTGTGCGGGTCGTTGAAGGAGCTGTTGCTGAAACAACAGCATTGCTGGAACAGAAATGGGACAAAATACTATACACAGGTTTTTTTTTTCTAATGTCAATCTCAAGAAACTTAGGGGCTCTTTAGCTGTGGAGCGTGCGTTCAGTTTTCCAGAAGACTGTTTTAAGAAACTAGAAAACAAAAGTTTCAGTTTTACAAAATAGCTTGAAAATGAAAAACTGCTACATGTAACAACACGAACAACTATCCGTGTACAAAATGCTAATGTCGTGTTATTAAGTAACCGATGAATCTTGCGTTTGTAGGTAGTGGAAGGGTAGGGCGCATTGTGATGGCCGCGGCTGCAAAGCACCTCACGCCGGTGATTCTTGAGCTCGGAGGGAAGTGCCCGGCTGTTGTTGATTCAAATGTCAACTTAGAGGTGAGAATTTCATCGCAGAAGTTGAGTTGTGTTTAGATATATCGGTGTCTGAGCCATGTTGTGTCGTGTTCTTGTTGGATCATAAGGTTGCTGCGAGGAGGATCCTAGCGGGCAAGTGGGTATGCAACAATGGACAAACTTGCATTTCTGTTGATTATGTCATAACTACAAAAGAATTTGCTCCAAAATTGGTAAGGAACATTGTCTCTTCGTAGAAAATTGAACGTTTAATGAGGAAAAAGAATCTCAGTCATTTATTTCGTATCTTCACAGATAGAGGCTCTAAGGAACGGACTAGAGGAATTCTTCGGGAAGAATGCAATGGAATCAAAAGACATATCACGTGTTATAAACTTGTCTCACTTTAGACGCCTTGTAAATCTCATGGACGAGGACAAAGTGTCGGATAAAATTATCTTAGGAGGCCAAAGAGACGAGAAACAACTGTGAGTTCACTAGTTAATCTTTACGTAACTCTTGTACCGTTTAAAAGTATAAGTTTTAGTTCCAATGTGACGAAAAACAATTGTTTTGTGTATTTTGATGCAGAAAGATTGCTCCAACCATTTTGTTGGATGTGCCAAAAGACTCTATGATCATGAATGAGGAGATATTTGGACCTTTGCTACCAATTGTCACAGTGAGTACTTGTTAATTACTAAGATCTTCGTGCACTTCGTTGAAGAACTATTTTCAAATTTTTTGACGGTTTAATTTCTCTCGTCATAGGTTGAGAAGATTGAAGATAGTTTCGATGTGATCGAGTCAAGATCGAAGCCTCTTGCTGCATATTTGTTCACCAACGACGAGCAACTAAAACAGGACTTTGTGCAAAACATATCCTCGGGAGGAATGCTCATCAATGATACCATTCTTCATGTAACATTCTTCGCTAAAATGTCACGCGCGTGCCTTAAATGTTCTACATTCTTTAAATGATACCCTAAACTTTTGTGTTTTCGTAGTTCTTGACGCGATAAAATCTTCTTGATGCAGCTTATGGTCTCCACTTTGCCATTTGGAGGAGTTGGTGAGAGTGGGATGGGATCATACCACGGAAAATACTCTTTCGACGCTTTCAGCCACCAAAAGGCGGTGATGTACAAAACTTTTGATGGCGATTCGTCGCTGAGGTATCCGCCATACACGCCTAAGAAGCTTCGATTGTTGAAAAACATTTTTGATGGAAATATATTTGGAGCAATTCTTGCTATGATTGGAAGATGAAGTAAGATCGCGGTTACGATAAAGTGTGTGTATCGTAATTTGTTATATTCTAAAAAAACAATATTTGAGAAAATTGAATAAATATTGATCTAGTCATTATAGTAAGTTCATCAATTTGATCACGTAACTTGACATAGAACTGACAATTCGTGTAGTAACACAACACACGGCACGAACTGAATACGAAATTAGTGTTGTGCCTCCAACTCACACACATTTGAGGCTTAATTGTAAATTAGTTTTAATAACATGTGAAATGTGCCGGTTTGTGTCGTATCAATTATCAGGCGTGTTGATTCCATCGAGCAAAATGAGTTTAGATGTGTTCACGGCTAATTTAATCACCGTGTTAAACATGCAGTGGAAAACAACTCTGATTTTCTCAATCAAGAAGTAAAATGAGTGGGACCCACATATTCCATGTACAGCAATCTGAGTCTATACTGGCTCTTCTCTCCATAAAAATGATGAATAATTTGGTAAAGTAAAGCCAACAAGTGATCTTGCTTGCATTGATCAGCTCAATTTCTTGAGCCTTCAAGCTCCTTCTTCACCATGGAAAACAAAGCTTGCCCTTCTCACTCAACTACTCAGGTATTTTATATTTCACAACCCCTTTTATGGGTTTTGATTTTCTTGATCTTTTAGGGGTTTGAGTGAGTTTCAAGAACCATAAAAATGGTGTTCTCTGTGACTATCATGGCAGGTAGAAGAAGATGAAGACCCATTTGCTGTTAGTTTCTTTTTCATTTATCTTCATTGCATCTATATAATGATATTTATTAAGTTTTTTGTGTTGTTTATTGCATGTGATTCTAGCTTTATTGCTAAAGTTTGAGATTTTTACTGCTACCTAGAAATGCATTTATTAATCATACATCATTGTTTGTGCATTTATTAATTATTAGTGATAAATATTGTATTTGAGAATATGAAAATGATATAGTTGGAAAATGAAGTGACTTTTTATCTTCAAACGTTAAAATGACATTTATTTTGAAACAAAAATAATGTGATCATGCATTCATGCCAGAGCAAAACATTGAAAATGCTCAGCGACACGCTGGCGACAAAGTTTGCAAGTTTAGTCCCCGACAAGATGCACAATAGTGATTTGAGGAATCGCATTCGAGAATCCCTCCAAAAACTCGCACCTTCGCTCCACACCCCCACCCACCCTGCCTACGACTTGGTATTGATCCCTCTCTTTCCCTTTACAAATTAAGTTGTCGTTTCAAAATAAGTGCCCTTTTTTACGTGTGTAAAAGTTAAGGATAAGTTAGTTAGAGTTAGAATTTGACTTCTTAGTCAAGTTATTAGTGATCGAGACTCGGTCAAGACACATAAGATATGGATCCTCGTTGCTCATTGTACCCTTTTCCCCACTCGTTTTAACAAACTTAGGAGATTCCTAATGACCTGTGTTAGGGGTATTATTGGTAATTCATACATGATTATATAAACGAAAACTAACCTTAAAAGGAAGTTGGACACTGGACGCTCACTTTGAGACCGATGGAGTATATTATTTCTGTCCCTTTTGTTATATATTTGCGTGTGTTGTAGATGATATATACGGCGATTGATGAGTTGGAGGGGAATGGAGGTTCAACTCACGAGGAGGCGATATCAAAGTTCATCAAAGAAAAGTTTGAGGATTTGCCGTTAACTCATGATCTTGTACTGAAACAAAATTTAAAGAAGCTATGTGAGAACAAAGAGATTGTGCATAAGTTTCATAGCTCTTACACTCTTGCTGAAGAGTTGCGGCGAAAATGGAAACGGAGGCAAGAACTTTGGAGGGGAAGCTCTCGGGAGCTAGATATTGTTGCTGAAGAGTGGAATGGAGATCAAGAAAATGACGATGAGATTGAAAATGGAGATTTCTTTGACGTGCTCAAAGATGCAAAAGAACTTGAAACAGAGCAAGAGGAGCTCGAGGACAGGAAGCAACAAGAACATAATGTACATAGACCTCGTGGATTTTCGCGGGTTACAACATCTCTTTGCATGTCCTTGCACTTGCAGGAATTGGAGATGGAGCAAAAACCCGAGTTTCAACGATAAATGGATCTTCCAAAGATCCAAAGGTCTTGAGGTAAGGACAAATTTTGGGGAAAAGCTATTTATATGTGTGTGTATGTATGATGTGTGATCGTTTATCAATGTTCTTAACTTTTAAGGCATGGCATGTTGGATTTAGATTTCATTATGTTTAAACTTAATGTGTAGAAGAATTTGATTCAATTTGAATCTATAGGTTTTCTTGAAACTTGATGCTTTTTGCCTTGAAATGTAGTTTTGTTTATTGTATTGTTGCGTAAGTTTTGAGAAGAGCTTGTTGGCATTTTGAACAATGTTTGCAGATTGGTTGAGGTAGGAACAAGAATGTTACATTGAATATCAAGTTCAATTATGGCAATTCGAGTCGGAGTTTTTCGGTTTTAGGTTGAAAATGCCTCATCCGACCCACAAGAGTTGCGAGTCACTGGTTTCGGTCCCGCAGCTTACTGTTTTTGCGTGTAAAATATGCGAGTTTCTCCAAATCCTATCCACATTTTTTTTGTGTGTGCTAAACTTAGAGCTGGCAATTCGATTTTCGTACAATTTTGTTTTCAGGGTTGAAAATGCCTAACCTCAACTAGTAAGAGGTGCGAGTTTTGGGTTTCTAGTACAAAATGTGTAGATTTTGTGCGAATTTGTCCAACCTGACCAAATTGATCGAATCTATTTTGTGCGGGTTGGTTTTCTGTTCTAAAATGTCAGTTCCAAACTTAAATTTTACCGATCCGACACAAAAATTATTTGGATCCATTTTACACTACATGGATACATCAAAATGCTGGTAGGATATCATGTGATCACGAATTCAAATTGCGAGCTCTAAACATGAGTTGCAAGAAAACTACTACATAACTGTGTATATAATAAGGGATTTATGACTTCTTGAAGTCTTGCAAATAATATAAAAAAATAAATTATTTGCAACCAACATTGAAGAACAAAACTATAAAGGAATAGAAGCAATCTTTCTCAGCATCCAAACAGCCAATCATTTTACTATCTTGCCCGTGAAGTTTCCAAGAAACTTCCATTCTTTAATCCTCAATATGCTTCTTCTTCCTCAACACTTTATACCTAAACCCCATTTAAAAACACTCACAAAATTTGTGGACTTCTTGACTTCTACAATACAATAATGCAAAAAAAAGTTCCAAAATTCACAACACCCCATAGAAGGAAAAGAATCTCTAAACCCTTACACTACTAATTGGAGACACAAATTAAATTCTCAAACAAAGAACCAAATACCCATTAACCCTTAGCTGCCAAGGCAAAGATTCCAAACTGAAACCATAGGTTTTCTCTTAGGGTTCTTTGGTTCAAGAAAGCTGCCATTTTCTTCAAATGCAATGACCCATTAATTTTCTAAAATCCAAACCCTTTTTTCTCTGTCCGAGAAACAGACAAAAGAGCTCTTTGGTTTCATTTAGTGCCAAAGAGAGGAACAAAGAGAAAACAGAAAGTGAGAGAAATGAAGAGAGGAAAATTGGGGTTTCTGGGTTTTTGGCTGTGGCTGGTGGTGGTGTCACTGGTTCTTGGTGCTTCAGCTACTGGTAGTGAACCATGGTGGAAGAGTAGAAGGAAAGGGATGGTAGAGCCGCCGGAAGGAGCAGAATCTTCAGCTTCTTCTTCGTTGTTGCTTAATCGAGTTGGATCCTCCATTGTCTTCCCTGTTCATGGAAATGTCTATCCAATTGGGTATGCAACCAATTTTTTTCAACTACCCAATTTGATTAAAGATCACTTTTTTGAAGAAAAACCTAAAGACCCATTAGTGTAAATTGGCTTTTTCATTGGTTGGTAACGTCTTTAGATAATGTATATTCAACTGGGTATGCTAGAAAGATCTGTTTTTTTTTTTTTTTTTTGAAGAGTGTAATTTTGTTTCTTGCCCAATTTGATTAAAGATCACTTTTTGAAGAAAAACCTAATGACCCATTTGTGTAAATTAGCTTTTTTATTGATTGGTAACTTTAGATACTTTGTTGTTTAGGTGGTGATGTCTGATGTTACTTGTGATGATTGTATGGAATGTGATTCTTGTGCTTTTCTTGTTCTTGCCTTTTTTCTTGTAAAGTATAATAGAAAATGTTAATTTTAATGATTATAGAGTTAATTGGTTTTTCTTCTTCGTTGTTGTTCAATCGAGTTGGATCCTCCACAGGAAAGTTCTGTTTTTTCCCTGGAAAGTTCAGTTTTGTTTCTTGCCCAATTTGATTGAAGATCACTTTTTGAAAAAAACCTAAAGACCCAGTTGTGTAAATTGGCTTTTCAATTGATTGGTAACTCTAGATACTTTGTTGTGATTCCTGTTCATGGACATGTCTATCCATTTGGGTAGGAAAGATCACTTTTTTGAAGAAAAACCTAATGACCCATTTGTGTAAATTAGCTTTTTTCATTGATCGGTAACTTTGGAGATACTTTGTTCTTGAGGTGGAGCTGTTGTTACTTGTGACGATTGTATGTAATGTGATTCTTGTGCTTTTCTTGTTCTTAGCCTTTTTCTTGTAAAGTAGAATGTAAAAATGGTTTCTTGTGGTACTGTTAGGGCTCCGTTTGATTGAAATCTACAAGAAATTTGTTCTGATTCCATGGATTCTTGTGATTGTGTACGTATCTGAAATCGGACTATTTTCATGTTGCAGAGCCTACAACGTTACCCTCTACATTGGCCAGCCCGCGAAGCCCTACTACCTCGATCCTGACACCGGGAGTGACCTCACGTGGCTCCAATGTGATGCGCCTTGTGTCCAATGTACTGAGGTATATCAGTTTTTGCCAATCCATGAGGCTAAAGGCGTATGTTTGCTATTATTTTTTCTCACTTTTTTTCGTGCTTTGCAGACGCCTCATCCGCTATACCAACCCAACAACGATCTAGTGGTGTGCAAGGACCCGCTCTGTGCATCGTTGTTTGCGCCTGGTCAGCATAAATGTGAGAGCCCCGAGCAATGCGACTATGAGGTTGAATATGCAGATGGAGGATCATCCCTTGGTGTTCTTCTCAGGGATTTTTTTCCTCTCAACTTAACAAATGGAGTCCAGCTTCGTCCTCGCCTAGCTCTCGGGTTAGTGCCTTTCCATTGCTTTCCTAGTTCATTTCGTGTTTTATAAAACTATACTTTGGTATTTAGGTCCTAAACTGTGACATGCATGAGAAAGTTGTGTGTACAAAATGCAAACCAAGTCCTTATCGTATTCACAGAATCCACTGGTTTCAGACACAAACTCGTCCTTTTGTTAGTGTCACTCGGTTCTTGAGTTCTTCGTGAATCTTCACAAATACACAAATGAATTCGTTTTTCAGACACAAACTAGTCTTTTTGTTTCTGTCACTCTGTTCTTGAATTCTTCATGAAACTAAACAAACACACAAATGATTTTTTATTTTTTTTGAAAAGCCACAAACTAGACCTTTTGTTGGTCTCACTCGGTTCTTGAATTCTTAAGAGATCTACACAAACACGCAAATGAATTTGTTTTTCAGACACAAAACTAGTTCTTTTGCACACAAATGAATTTGCTTTTCAGACACAAACTAGTCCTTTTGTTAGTGTCACTCGTTTCTTCTTGAATCTACTGTCTGATATTCCATCAAATAGTCGAATATGGAGATTCTTTGAAGGCTGAAAGAGAAATGTACATGTTTTGCAGCCTAATGACCTCAATAGTCGTAAAAAAATGGTTATTTGCATGTTCTTGATTTCTTTCTCTACAGGTGTGGATATGATCAACTTCCAGGCTCATCGTACCATCCCATTGATGGAGTGCTTGGTCTCGGAAAGGGAAGATCGAGCATTGTGTCACAGCTTCGTAGTCAAGGTCTGGTGCGCAACGTCATCGGCCATTGTTTCAGTGGTAGAGGTGGAGGATATCTTTTCTTCGGAGATGACTTGTATGATTCTTCGCGAGTAGCTTGGACACCAATGTCACGTGATTACTCGTAAGTCACCTTTCAAAAACTCCTTTTGTTTATATTCCACATTAAAACATATCCTTAACTCGGGTTTAATTTATGTCAGCAAGCACTACTCTCCTGGCTTCGCTGAACTCATCTATGGCGGGAGAAGTACGGGGATCAAGAACCTCTATGCAGTTTTTGACAGCGGGAGCTCTTACACGTACCTGAATTCTCAGGCTTATCAAGCCTTAACTTTTCTGGTAAGTTCGAAGCAATTGTATGCATATATGCATCTGGTTTTGATCGAGTAAATTTATAGTTGCAAAATGTTTGCAAAAGTTATGCACAACTAATGACACAAATGAGTTCTTTTCTCAGACACAAACTAAACTAGTCCTTTTGTTTGAGTCACTTGTTTCTCCAATTCTTCATAAGAATCTACACAGACACACAAATGAAGCTACAATAAAACCCGATTTATGATATCATCTACAGGTGAACAAAGAATTAACCGGAAAGCCTTTTAAAGAAGCGCTTGACGATCAAACACTTCCCGTCTGCTGGAAAGGCAGGAAACCATTCAAGAACATACGCGATGTCAAGAAGTACTTCAAGCCCTTGGCTCTGAGCTTCCCTACCGGCTCAAGAACCAAAACTCTGTTTGATCTTCCCCCCGAAGATTATCTAATCATATCAGTAAGAACATAAGATAACGTCTCTTTTAGTCCTTTTGTCGTTCTTGTGCATAGAATCAATACTAATAGCGTTTTGACATTTTCCATCAGACAAAAGGCAATGTGTGCTTGGGAATTCTGAATGGTACCGAAGTAGGACTTCAATACAACATCATCGGAGGTAAGAAACCTCGTAAACATTATAGAATCCGATCATCAATCCCTTCACAACTCAATCTTTACGCATTCTTGTATCTTGTCGTTTTGTAGATGTTTCGATGCAAGACAAGATGCTGATATATGATAATGAGAAGCAAGCCATTGGATGGCTTCCGGCGAATTGTGACAGACTTCCCAAGACCAAAAGTTCCTTCTTCTGATACTGATATATGTGAAGGATCTTGAAAAATGACATAAGCAGATTGTGCTATGCAGAAGAAATTAGCCATTAGGTTACAATGTAAATGTGTGTTTCTGTGCTAGTTGTTCATGGATTTGCTAGGATTAGAAATGTTGTGTCTATGTGTAGTTGGTGTGAGATTCAGATTCTTTTCTATTGTGTTTCATGTGTAAAAAGATATATTTGTATCAAAACATATAAGGTGAAATGTAATAGATATTGAAGAATAATGGACATTACCTTATATATTCTTCTTTTGATTCATTTTTGCTTGTAGCTTAGAGCTGACACTTCGTGTCTCAACATGTAATACAACAAAAACACGACACAAAATAAGTGTGTTCAGATTGTGTTCGTGTTGGAGTACCCAACATGTTTAATAATTATGTCGTGTTTATGTTAAGCTTCAAATACACTCGTGCACAATTGATTATTCGTGTTGTGACGAGTATGTCATGCTCAACATAAACCCAAAATCCGAATTTCTTATTAAAGTAAAAGAATATAGAATTGTTGAGAAGATCATGGGTGGCTGAAACCTAATACTTTTGGGTGCTATAGAAAAGTCAAAATTTCAAATAGGCCCAAAAATGGATTTGTTTTTATATATTCAACCTTCAAACTTTGATTAAAAGTAGATGTTGACAATCTGTTAGATATTTCTATGTTAATCCCCCCTAGCTCTTATCCCAAATATCTTCTTCTTTTGACTTCTTTCACTTTCTCTTTGATTTTCATTTAAAACAAATTACAAGATAAGGATGAAGAAGTTTAAACTTCAAAGGTTGTTGACAAAGCATCAAACTAATAGTCACGTTTTACTAAACTGTAAAATTAATATTCACGTTCACTCTTGTTTCAAAAAAAAAAAATAGTCACGTTCACTCATGATCGGAAGCTATCTCTTTAAAATACGATGTTGATCACCAGAAAACTATTTCAAGTTGCGTCCATGAGAGTCATTACTTTAAGGGCAATATTGGTCATCACGAATGCGTCTACCGACACACCAAGTTCTAGTTAGAGAAGAGCACTGATCAACATCTATATGGTGAGACGTGCGAAAAATACAATGTACCATACAAACGAACTAGATTCACTAAGTGAGTATTTCAAAGTTCTATTTGGAAGCGAGACCAACAAAATTTGAAGATCAAAAATAGTAAAAATATATTTCATATTCGAAAAAATTATGGTACAACTTCACATATACAAGAATGTTCCTAGTCTAACAAGCACCGTCCGATCACTTGCCCATTCAATCTCCGCCGTCCGCAGCAACACTTGTCGCCGCACGATCAACCAATTGTAATTGTAAACAAATCAAGACCGTCAATTCTTCCTAAGACTATATCCTCAAGACCCACACATGCAACTACACGTGCACAAGTAGTAACCCCTATAAGACTATTACTATAGTGTCCAGGGCCCACATTTACGAAAATGGACCCATAGATTTATGTCGGGTTGTAGGTCTTAACAAGTTAGAGAAAAAAGCTCACGCGTTCTTATCTAAAAACTTTCCTCGGTTCTAATACGTTCCGCTGAAAGCCGTTTGATAGAAACGTGTGCACGTTTTTTATCCGGTCTGTGTAAACTCGATGCCCACATTGCCAGGTATTGATGTGATGTTCAGAGTGAATTTTGTAGGTACATGAACATGTCTTGCAAAGCTGGCTCTTCATTGGCTCCAAATTGGAATTGTGAACCATATGGTCCTAAATCTTGGAACCCATCCATGAAGTTGAATTGGAAATCAAATGGGTTCCCCAATTCACTCCATTTGGGCTCGCTTTGGACCTCTTTTTCGCACGTGAAGTCGGGAGAGACCACGTGCTCGGAGCAGCAGCTCGAGTCAGTATGAGTATGAAGTCTCGGGATCGAGTCTGATGACTCCGTGTGTATAAAGTCGTCACCAAATTGCATTGGAACTTCTTGTTGTCGATGTTGATGTGAAATGGTTTGTAGTTCTTGGTTCTCGAGTTTCGGGAATTGTTTCATTGACGCTTTCCTCTCAATTTGAGGCGCGTGCTTCTCGATGCTGCCTTTTTTGTTGTATATGCGACATAATACCCAATCGTCAAGCTGTAAAATACGTTACAAAACAAATTAATTTTCATTCAACTTGAATAACATCAGTTTTAGCGAAAACTAAATTTTTGATAATTAAGTGAAAATATGATTAGTGCATACCCTTGAGCCGTTTCTTTTTCCGGCGGACCGGTCCACATTTGCAAGGCGATACTCATGCATGATCCAATTGGTTTTGACTCCGCTTGGGGCTTTTCCGGCGTAGAACACAAGAGCTTTCTTGATTCCTAAAGGCTTCGGTTTTCCGATCGGCTTTTTTGCTCCCGTGGGCTTCCCATAAGAGCCCCCGGCGGCCCGGTTCGGCCGGGAACCGTTTGGGTATTTCCGGTCCCTTGGAGAAAAGAAGTACCATTCTTTCTCACCGTAAAGAGCCAAACCTACACAATATTCAAAAGAAAATTAGATAAATATGAATTAATAAAGCTAAATAGCCAACTTTATTTGTGATCCACATAAAAAATTAGGTGATAACTTGATAATATCCACAACCAATTTTTATTTTATTTTTAGAAAATTATAATAATAAAAGATGAATTTTAAATGGACCAAAAGATCAAATCAAGCCAACCCATTTTGCAAAAACTCAATCTTTTAAGCATATTGGGATCAAGTCAAGCAAATTCATTTTTTTTTCCTATCAAATATAAAAGAACTTAAATCTCAATTTTTTATGAAACCCAATTTGCAAAACTCAGTTTTTGACAGATTCAGATCAAACCAAGCAAACCCATTTACCAAAACTCAAAATTTTCCACTAAATCTCAAATTTTGACCAAAACCCAACAAAATCAAAACCCAGATCTGAAAAACCCATCTCCCAAAACCAATCAAAGATCATAAAATTACCAGGTAGCTGCCATGGATCAAACTTGTACAAATCAATCTCTGCAATGATCGGAACAGAAATGGATTGTCCTCCACATTTCTTGCACAGATAATGATTCACCAATTCCTCATCTGTTGGGTGGAATCTGAACCCAGCTGGTAGCTCAAGCTTCGATCCGCTCATCTTCTAAAAATTTCCTCTTTAATCGATCTGATAAATCGGAAAACTGGTCTCTGTTTCGATGCTCTGTTTCTTGATTCTTGGTCTCTGTTTCTTGCTCTGTGTATTGCTCTCTGTTTCTTGAGATATGAAATGAGCAAGACAGAGAGAGAGCTGTGGTTTTATAGGGGTGTTCGGACACATTTTCGACACGTGGGAGACAGGTCACTGTAGCTGGTCTGGTCTCACCTTTTAATTATGAAGTCTATTTTTATAAAAATATAATATATATTTAATATTCTCTCCGTCCAACATAGAGTAAATATACAAGAGAATATGAAAATGAACGTGCTAAATTTAAATAATGAACTACATATAATAACTTGTAATACGATAGCTCTTAACAGTAGATTTGATTTTCACCTTTATATGTATTTTATTCATATTTATCAGATGCATGTGTGACATAACTCACGTAAAAAAAATGCACAAATTTGCACGACTCCATCTTCCTAAGAAGCATATGACCAAACTCGCCCCCAACAAATAATATAGGTTCATTTTATGGGTCTGAATTTGTAAATTTTCGAGTCTAAAAATTTATCCTATTTTAAAATTAGAAGCTAAAAATTGTTTCAATAATTAGAGCCTAACAAAAAATAATTTTTTTAGGGGAACAAAAAATAATTAATATGGTTTTCAAAAAAAACAATTATTAAAAGAAATTTTGAATTTAAATTATTTATATAAATCAAAATTTTGGCACATTTATTTTTCAAAACCCATTTTTTCTTGATAAGTCCGTTTAAAGAAAATAAAAATAGAAATAGAAAGAACCAAAACGTGGGCACGAGAAAAACCTTCTACTTGCCGTTTCTCTTCCGTGGCTACTGAGCGCTTGCCAGCAGTTACCAGGACCATTCGACACGTGTACGATACAGGAACCGAAGCGCGGACACGTGTCAGATTTGACACGTGCGATCTTTCCAGTATTGGCAATTCTGTCACTACTTGCGTCATGTTCCTTGGACGGATCCGAAAGTCGGCGGGACACTCAACGACCCTTGTGGACGTTTGACCGTTACAACTTTTAAATCATGGACTGGATCCTCTGTGGTGCGGTCTATTTTGTGGCTTTTTTGAGTGTCCAATCATTTGGTCCTTTTTTGTTGACTCGTGAATCTTGTGAATCATGATGACCCTTTTGTTTTGTTGACTCTTTTTTTCACGAGACTCATTATGAGTAACTTTTGAAAATAGAGGTTAAATTAATATAATCTCGGGCATTTCAAATGTTAAACTCGAATTCGACTGGTTGTCCGAAACTTTCAATAGTCAATTGTGGATTTGGCAGTTTCAGTGCGAACTCAAAAATTGCTAGCTCTTGGTTCGGATTTGGACAAAATTAATATTTTTAGTTCGAATTGAAAAGATAAAATTTGAATTTAACATGCAAGATGTATGAAGTGTAAATTTCGGATTTTAAGCGTAAAATATGCAAATTATGCGAGTTTGTCCTACTAACAAATTATTGGATTCATTTTATGTAATTCAAATATACGGAAACTTGGATTGGGTATCCGATATCTGCAAGTTTAATTAAATCCTCATTGTCAACTCTACTACTTGACCATAGTCGTGGCGTAGATACCGCATATAACTTGTTTTAATGTATTTTAAAGCTGATAATTTGAACTCAAATCTAAAAATTCCAAAGCTCTACCAGCACCAAATCAAGTTCATGACACACAAAAATCCTCAAAAATTAACTAATTCTCAGCTCAACCGTAGCACGGTAACAGTTAACTAACTACTCAAAGTCAAAATTCACTTTATTACTATGATTTTGAACTGAGCTCATCATCTTCATGTGACACATTTGAGGTTGATTGGTAGCTAACAATTGATAGGCGAGCGTAGAAATTGTAGGTTAGTGTTGTGTGCACCGGATAGAAACTTTTCAAAGTGTATAATTAGAAAGTGAGATCAGTTTCTTGGAGGAACAACGTAAAGAAGGACACGTCATGTCCCTGCTGGCGGTTCAGCTGATCGACCTCACAAGACAGCAGTCACAACCTCCACCTTTAAATTCTGGTATTTTCATGACCCATCTGGTGCATGCATCAACTCTTTCAAATGATCATGCTTTGAACTCAACTTGGTCTTTGTGGGACCCATCTTTGTCTACTTCTATGCAATGTAACTTAAGTTACAAGTTATGGTTTGTGTTGGTAAATGTACAAGTGTTCTTTGATAATGGTTTATAAGAGCATATGCATTGTTAGGCCAAAATGCATGGGATAATAAAAGGGACTCTAAATTTTGTTGAATCATTTAATGCATGAAATCTTAAAATGGGTCCAGTTTCTGTACAGAGGTCCAACCCTCTCTCTTTTATTTTGGCAAACCAACTTATATTTAACTGACAAGTGACAATCTAAATTTCAAACCAATTAATTACAATAATAAGGGCTTGGGACTTGGGACCCAACTTGAGTCCCT